>JAJPUD010014126.1:0-41644 GCA_023553655.1 Myrmecobius fasciatus
TGGGCAAAGTAACTCCTGATTATTGCTCTAATTTCCTCTTCATTGGTGGAAAGTTCTCCCTTTTCATTTTTGAGACTAACAATTTGATTTTCCTCTTTCCTTTTTCTAATTAAATTAACTAGAGGTTTATCTATTTTGTTGGTTTTTTCATAAAACCAACTTTTAGTTTTATTTATTAATTCAATAGTTTTTTTACTTTCAATTTTACTAATCTCTCCTTTTATTTTTAGGATTTCAAGTTTGGCATTTGATTGGGGGTTTTTAATTTGTTCTTTCTCTAGCTTTTTTAGTTGCAAGCCCAATTCATTGATTTTCTCTTTTTCTATTTTATGCAAATAAGCATCTAGAGATATAAAATTTCCCCTTATTACTGCTTTGGCTGTATCCCACAAATTTTGGTATGTGGTCTCATTATTGTCATTCTCTTGAATGAAATTAGTAATTGTGTCTGTAATTTGCTGTTTCACCCATTCATTCTTTAGGATAAAATTATTTAGTTTCCAATTGGTTTTTGGTCTATTTTCTCCTGGCCTTATATTGCATGTGATTTTTATTCCGTCATGATCTGAAAAAAATGCATTTATTATTTCTGCCTTCCTGCATTTGATTTTGAGGTTTTTGTGTCCTAGCACATGGTCAATTTTTGTATAAGTTCCATGGACTGCTGAGAAAAAAGTAAACTCCTTTCTGTCTCCATTTAATTTCCTCCAAAGATCTATCATACCTAACTTTTCTAACATTTTGTTTACCTCCTTAACTTCTTTCTTATTTATTTTGTGGTTTGATTTATCAAGTTCTGAGAGAGGGAGGTTGAGATCCCCCACTATTATAGTTTTGCTGTCTATTTCTTCTTGCATCTCTCTGAACCTTTCCTCTAGGAATTTCCATGCTATACCACTTGGTGCAGATATATACTAAAATTTAGAAAAATATATTCATAGCAGTACTTTTTTGTGAGAGCCACAAATTGGAAACAAGGAGATATTCATTGACTGGGGAATGGCTAAACAAATTATGGTATATGAATGCAATGGAATATAACCATGTTATCAGAAATAATGACTATTATGAATACAGGAAAGCATGGAAAGATCTATATCAATTGATACAGAGTGAAGTAAGCAGAACCAATAAAACAATATATACAATGAACACAACAATGTAAGTGAAAAGAAAATCCACCACAAAAATCAAATTTAAGTGGTTGGAATATTCAAAAAACAAGCATGGCTCAAAAGAAAAGATGAGAAGAATCTTCTACCCCTTTTCAGAGGTGGGAGGTCCACAAGAATTATGTTTTACTTCTTTATAGACTTTTTTAACTTAGTGACCAGTTCTGTTTTTTTTTCTTTTCCTTTTATCTCTAAACTATTATTTGTTAAATGAAATGTCTTTGTGGAGGAGAAGAGAAAAGAGTACAGGGGAGACTATGATGATGTAAAAAGATAAAAGACCAATAAAATATTTTAAAAATAAATAAAATTGGCTGCCCAAATTTTCTAAACTTGTTTTCTAGTAACTCTGATTATCTCTGACAAATAGAAATTTAATTTCTAAAGGTTGTAATCTGATCTTTTCTCCTTTACCTTTTATCTTTCACCTTTTCCAACTAAGAATATATTTAATAGCCCATACCAATTTCATCTAAGAAAAAGTGGTCTTGGATCTGAATAACTTAAAAGTATAACATGGATTCTGTGTGGTCTTCCTTATCTTCGATTAATATTTATTGAACATCAATGAGGTACATGGTACCATACTTTTAACTATGACAGTGATGTGTTTGTCTTCCCTTAGTTACTTTAATTTAATTATAGTCACAATCTCTGAGATTTAACGAAATGGTGAAAAGCCTTCTCTGAATTCCTAAGCTAAATTTTACCAAATTAAGCTGTGGTTTAGATGATGTACAGAAAAGAATCCCTTTCTTTCCCTGCCTTTACATAAGATTAATTGAACTGATCTGTTTCTATACATCTTTCCTTTTCCTATTAATTTGCTTAGCATTTAATCATCATTATAGCAAATACTATAACTTTATCTCATTGTAAATGATATTTTTAAACATATTGTGGTTATATATAAAACATTATCCCATATAATATTATATAATGATCATAACATTTCCATTCTTAGAACAAAACCTACTAATTATAACCTGGACTATTAATATCTAATAAGCAAAAAAAAGAAGAAAAAAGGAAATAAAATGCAAAATGTTTAGTCTCTAAGGAAATTGAGCTACTATGTAAGTTTCTCAGTCTAACTAATAGGATTGCCAAACAAATCTCAGGAAGGATAAAGATACATGAGACCTATAGGTTCAAAATTTTATAAGTAAAAAGTGATTGAGAAGAAAAGTGAAAAAGTCATTTTTATGAGAGGGAATATATCCAATATATTTTAATGATAGTTTTTCCAAGAAAGTTTACTATTAAATATTGATATCACAGAATTAGAAAGTGGTAGTGAATTTTTTCCTTCAATTTATCCAGCTCTAGATCTTAATCATGTTCTCAGGACTTTATAATTTCTGATGCTTTCCCTAAATTTAATATATATATATATATATATATGTATGTATATACATATATATATTTAACAGGTGATCATATATATGAAAATCAATTAAGGTGCTAGTTCTAATAAAATAATTTATTTATTAAAATATAATAGGTTTTTAATAAATCTATAGTTGAGTCAATATAAAATGAAATCACAGAATTTCAGAATTATCAGGGATCTCTTAAACTTACTTATTCCAACCAACATCTGAAAAATATTTCTTCTATAACATAGTAATCATCTAACTTTTGCTCAATGTGATGCACTTTCTCTCCAAAAGCAGCCTATTCTGCTTTTGGAAAACTGTAATTGCTAGGAAACTTCTTATATGAAGCCTAAATTGTTCTCTCTGAGACTTTACCATTGTTCTTAATTTTGCTTTAAAAAACTATATGAACCAAGTGAAGTACCCTTTCCAATTTGTTTTAATGTTTTAACTTAAATCTAGTAGTCTTTCTGTTCTCCAGAACCAATCAGTAAACATTTATTAAGCACATGTGCTATGCCAAGCATTTTACTAGGCAATAGATATATGCAAACAATTCATTTTCTCAACTCTATCAGGGGAGACATATGGATATATAGATATATACATAAAAGTATATCAGAATGTAAAAGTAACCAGGACTGCAGATAAAGCAAATATACATAATCCATAATCAAATAGAATGAATGAAATAAACCAAAATGGAAACCAGTTGCATTTGGATAAATGAAATGCAACTAGTTTCCATTTTGGTTTATTTTGATCATTCCAGTATTTTCATGTTATATTATCAATTTTCTTTATAGTTCTATGGATCCAGCAAATTACAAACATATTCATAAACCAAACAGAAAATGTGCCACATAAGGTTCCAGGAACTATGCTGGACCATTAAAATGTTCGTTACCAAATCTCACTTGGATCTTCTCCTCATCTTCCTCTTTCTCCTTTTCCTAATTGATTCCCTATCCTATTTAGCCCAGAAGCTTTTCCAAACCTTTTCTTTCCCCCAAAATCTCACAGTAACACATTGTTTATTGATTAACTGGCTGACATTGTCATGCTTTCTCAGATGAAGAACTTTCACATTTTGCAGAGAAAATAGATGCTATTCACCATGAACATTCTTTTCTATTCTTCCTGTATTTCACAGTTCTTTGACATCATCCCTTCTAACTCTTCCTTTACTTCAATCTCTGACAGAGAGATTGTCATTCTCTTCAAGACCAATCCCCTTACATATATCCTACTGTCTTCCCCAGAAAATTGACTCATTATCACTTGCACTCTTTCTTTAATCTTCAGTCTTCCTATTTTTTTGCTTCCTTCCCTGCTGTCTATAAACATGTGCATGTCTTCTTATTCCTAAAACCCCCCACTAGATGCTATCCATCTGACCCCATCTTTCTGTACTAGTAATACCACTATCCTAGTTAATCCCCCCCATCTGAATTACTATAAGGGCCTTAAGTTTCACTTTTCTCCAATCTTTCAGGTAGTTTCTAAAATAATCTTGCTAATGAACAAGCTTGACTATTTATTACCTGTTCAAAACCTTCATTAGTTCCCTACTGCATAATAGAATGAAATCTAAATGCTGTATGGCTATGTGCTCCTTTCATTGCAACAGCTTGTTGTTTTTCTAGCTTTTTATGCTTTGTTACAAATTTTCAAAATGGAATTTATGCAAAATTCCTCTCTCCCTGAGGAATGAGGAAAAGGAAAGAAGAGGATGCTGACAACTTAAAAAGTCTTCAGTAAAATATGAGAAACGAAGAGAAGTCATGGATTTAATTAGGGAAAGTTGTTGTATGCCTTTGGACACTGTGCTTTAAACTCTGTACATCATGTTTCTTTCATTGTTGTTAGCTATTTCCTTTCTGACTTGTTTACTTCTAATTTTTTTAACTAAAAAGATGCTTTTAATCATTACATCCCATCAGTACTTATATCAGAGGAAAGCAGAGGGTGATACTTCTGCTTTCTCAAAGAAATCTGACCAGAACTGATGGTATTTTCCTGTTTTACTCTTTTATATAGAATCCAGAAGATTAAAAAACTAAAGACTACAGACCACAGAATGAGCGGATCTGCAAAGTCAGCTCTGAAAGAGAGAGTATTTGCCTTTCTGCAATTTCAATTTAGTTCTGTCCAACAAACATTAAGTACAATAGATGAAGAAAGGAAGGGATTCATTCTAATCATTGGTAATGAGCAGAAGCCCAGAGACAGGAAAATGTAGGGTACATTCAGACGACAGACAATGGCTTGAGTTTCTGTAGATAGGGTTAGTATATTGAAGGGAACAATATGACAAAAGTATGGTGAGCCAATGGAAATGCCTTGAATGATAGGCAAAAGTTAGGTAGGCATCGGGGAGCCACAGGGAATAATGAATACATTGTGATTGATGCATAGTAATGCTTGTTGACTGACTACGTAACTGAGGAGATTGAGACTATCTTATAACAACTTCAATTTTCCTGCTCAGGATTTCTCAATATCATAACTGTCTTTCCATTCTGTCTCAAAGGAGAAGGTATCCTGTTACTCTGGTAAAGATAATTGCCCTACCTACATTCTAGATCCATTTACTTCTGCCTTCTTCCTATATTATTGCAGTAAATTCCTTACACATTTTTATGTTGACTCTCCACCCTCCAGTTTATCTTTCCAGTATTACCAAAATATTTCCTTTATGTGTACATCACAATTAGGAAATGGCTGAACAAGTTGTGGTATGGTTATGATAGAATACTATGTGCTATAAGAAATAAATGATGAGCTCATTGATTTTAGAAAAACATGGAAAGATTTGCATGAAATAATGAAGAATGAAATGAGCAGAACCAAGGGAACACTTTGTATACAGTATTATTTTACAATATTATTTTAAGAAAGACTTTGAGTGAATATTATTTTGTCTATAATACCCAAATTAACTATAAAGGACATATGAAGAACGATGCTATTTACATTCAGAGAAATAACTGATAAATAGAAGTATTTATAGTATAATTTTACACACACACACAAAACATACTTATTTGTTTTTAATGATAGCCATTTCTAAGGTGGAAGGAGGGGAGAAAAAAAGAAAAAAATGACATGATAATGTTGTATATTTGAAAGGAATAGCAATTGTGTTATAGAAATGCTTATTTTCTCCCATAAATTAAAAATAAAATTTTAAAATAAAACATTAATAACTGTGCTAAGCCTAAGGATACAAAGAAAGACAAAAACAAGATCCTAGCTCTCAAGGAGCTTATATTCCTTTTTTTTTTAAATTTTATTTTCATTGCAAAACATATGTATGGGTAATTCTTCAACATAGCTTTCTGTTACAAATTTTTCCCCCCTACTCCCCATCCCTCCCCTAGATGGCAGGATATCCACTACATGTTAATTATGTTAAAATACTTGGCAAATCGAATATATGTATGCACATTTCCACACTTATCATTGTTGTGCAAGAAAAATCGTATCTACCTGAAAGACATATCAGATAAAGGAAACACAATGTAAGCAAACATCAATCAAGAGTATGAGAATACTACGTTGTGGTCCACATTTCACATCCCTCTCTCTGGGAGTATATAGCTTCCTTCAGTGAACAATTGGAAGTGGTTTGAAACGTTTCATTGTTGAAGAGAGCCATGAAGGAGCTTATATTCCAATGGGATAGTCAGTTTGCAAATAACTGTACATCTAAGATATAGAAATAGTGAGAGAGAGTGTGAGAGAGAGGCAAGCACTTGTAGTTAGGAAGATCTGAGTTCAAATGTGACCTCAGATGCTTACTCGATGGAAGAATCTGAGGAAACCACTTAACTTTTTGCTCAGTTTTCCAAACTGTACAATGGTGATGATACTAATAATAGCATTTATCTCACAGGGTTGTAATGAAGATAAAATTACAGCAAAAGCATTTAAGACATTATCTGACACATAGTAAGTGCTTTGTAAATGCTTATTCTCTTCTCTTCATCTCTCTCCCACTCTTTCCCTCTGTCTCTCTGTCTGTCTCTCTGTCTCTCGTGCTCTCTCTCTCTTACACACATACACACACAGTAAATGGAAGGTAGTCTCAGAGAGAAGGCACTGGGTGGTGGGAAAATGGAAGAATTGTTACATGCTGAAGTTGGGATTTTAATTGATTCTTGAGTCAAAGAATCCAGGAAACTGTGATGAGGAGGGTAAGCCTTATATGATGAGATTGAGATGGGCAACCAGTGAAAAAGTCTGACTTTGGGATATGGAAGGAATAAGACATTAAGTAATCCAGTATGAATGTGGAGAAGGGGAGAAGGTTGACGCTTGGGCTAGCAGTGTGAAGGCACTTTAGAAATGGAGTAGGTATTGAGGCAGAGAGCCAAAAGCAGAAGGCAGAGTCTGGGTCAGAAGCTGGAGTACAGATATTATGTGTTTCAGGAACTGTCTAGATTGAAAGGGGTTTATACTGGTATAGCCAAGATGGGATATTTCATGTGCAGATGTAATGCAATTTACTGCATCCAGTTTCATTAGGGATTTATCCATGATATTATGTAAGTCTGGGAGGTAATGTGATGTGGTAAATAGATGACCTAGAGGCCACAAAGAAGCAGGATCAAGCCACTCTTTTACACAAGAGTGACTTTGGACAGGGCTCTAGATTGTAAATTGCTATAAAGATGTTTACCTGAACTGGTAGAGAGAATTTTTCCCCCAGAAATGCCTAATGCCAATGAAGTCACAGATTTGGCCCTATCTCTTAACTGTGTGAGACCAACTCAAGCTTCTGATTTCTCTAAATTACCTGTAGATGAAGGACAATTGGCAACAGCAGCAGTATTTCCTGCCACCAGAAAATAATATCTAAACAATAGTGAGCTCTGGGAGGGAGAGAAAACTGCCTTTTACCTCAGAAAGCTGTCAATAGATGAAATATCCCCAAGGTCAATAGTTTTCACAAAAAGGACAGCAGAGTTCCTGTGAGGAAAACCTACCAGAAAGAGCTAGAATGGTAACGAGCTATTATTGGATCAGCTTCTCATTGGAAAAGATTAGAATTTCCCTCCCCCCCAAAAAAAAGTCTGGGGAAGTTAAACTCTGAAACTTGCTGGGCTGTAATGAAATATTTCTAAATGAAGCAGAATCAAGTGTTTGAGTAACCTGAGGCCATGCCCTGCCACTTTTCTCTTCCCTAAACTGAGCTCAGAGATAGAACTACTCAAGTTGGGGGTGGAATTAAGTGGGTGGCTGGCTAAAGTTGAGATATTTGCTTTGCTGCTCCTTTATTTCCCCCATCCTACGCCTTTATTCCTACTGCCAGGGCCAGGAAACAGCTCATGCTGTACCCACACACACTTGGATCTCCTTTCTCAGCCTCCAGACTAGACCCTACATCATCATCTTCCAATTAAGATTTACGGGGAGCCTCAGGGTTCAATGCACTGCACTGAATATTTCACCTGCTTCCTCCCCACCACCCCATAGGGAGCTTTACTTAATCCCTAGCAATCTGTCTGCCTAGCAATGACAAGACCAATGTCAGAACAAAGACTTTGCACCTTAACTTGGATACTGTGGGAAAACTTTAGTCTTAATGTTCACTACAATGAATAGAAATTGTAATTCTTTTTTTTTGCTTCTGAAATCTCATACTTTCTACTCATACTTACTTGATTTTGAATATATGTTTCTAGGAGAAGAACTTGGACTGGTTTCCTCGGATGCGAGCCATGTCTCTAGTTAGCAATGAAAGTGACAGTGAGCAAAATGAAATTAGAAATCTGCAAGAGAAATTAGAATCAACCATGAGTCTAGTCAAACAGCTGTCTGGTCAGCTAGCTGAGCTCAAGGAACAGGTAAGTGTTGGCAAAGTGCATAGAGCATGCTGGAGTGGAGGCCAGCAAGCAAGCTCTTTCAAAGAAAACTTTGACTAAGAGGTATTTTTCCCCTTGAAATATAATGGATGAAACAAAATTATGTTCAATCAAGATCTTTTACATTGTTTAGTAGCATCAATGACTATCTAAAGACAACATATTTCAAGAGAGTAATACAAAGCTACAACTAGTAATTCAGATACATGGGGGAAATTAAGCTGAGCTAGGAAAAGGGGTGGGGTACGGGAAAGAGATGAGAGAATAGTCCAAGGAATGATCTCTGTTCTTCATGGCTGAGGTAAACAGAGGTCGTGGGAAATGAGATAGTTAGGGACCTTAGAGGCCATTCTCTGAGGTAAAGGAAAAGAGTATGGGCCAGGTTCTTAACTTATTAGAGAGGAGGGAGAATGACCTGGTCCAGAGATGTCAGCAACAAGAGTTTGGACATGAGGGCGTGAACTTGAGAGGATAAGAAAGAGGAGGTTGCCATCTTGGTGGTTGACACCACATCCCATCAAAGTGGAGTGGTCTGAAAATGACAGAGGGAACAAGAGATGGAGAACTCCTACATTTGACCCTGTGTGTCAGGGAGTCTGAGAGGAGAATCCACTCTTGGAGAGAGTGATGAAAGATGGGGTTTTGTGAACCCCAGAAGATAGAAAGCATCTGAAAAGAGATCTAAGATACTACAGTAAATAGAATTAAAGGTAGATGGGACCTTAGAGCTCATTCATCCCCTTATTTTACAGAGGCTCAGAGTTGAAGTGATTTATCCAAGATTACACTAAATACAGTGATCTTTCTACTGTGTCGTATTATAAGAAAGTTCTAAGAGGGCCAAATGCAAATGGAGTATATTGGGGAAGAGCTAGAGCTGACTTTTGGTTCTGGGGCAGGGCTAATCAGTACCAAAGAGGTATGAAAGCTATAGGATGTTGGATGCATTGGGACCTGGCACCAGGTTACTGACATTGGGATGCGTTGGAGGGGCAAGGTAGGATGTACACTTCTCTAGAAGTGAAATTGTATCCTGAAGATGCACCTGAAGATGCATCATACTTCTTGCAGCTCTGCAATAACATTCAGCTCTCTTCACCCTCCAGGTGTTACTTTTAAAGGTTGGAAAAAGAATTAATACTAAATATATAGTCTTGTATATAAAGGACTTGGGTGTAATCAGCCAAGAAAGCAGAACATTATTGATTATATTCTCCTCATCCAAGTCAATCCCTTGTGGATACCATGTAATTAATAATTATATGACTAATAACAGCTTTTATCATTAATATGCTGTATTACAGTGAGTTTTAGGTAGGTTGACTTAGCAGACATAGAGGTGTCCTCAGGATCAGGAAGGACTGGGTTATTCGTCTGCCATACGTTATATCTGAGACTGGCACCTCTTAATGCTTCTTAATCTCTCAGTGCCACCAGGCAACTCTCTAAGGCTACAAGTTGTAGAAAAAGTGTTGCTCTAGGGAGTTTCCTAGGCCAACAAAACCCGAAGTGTGGTCCCATCTCTATTATTTGTTCTTATGAGCTGCAGCTGTATGTGGAAGGAGTCATTGTCTCCTGCTGCTAGCTGTAGGCTAGACTGTTGGTAGACATGTCTCTTAGGGCCGTCATATGGCTGTGCTTCTCTGTGGTACTGGAGATGTATGAATGTTTGAAAAAAATGAAGTCATGCCATCATGGCTCCATGGTATTCATTACTAGTGAGGAAATCAGCTTATCTCAACTTCTTTTTCCCTCTGTTTCCTTTCCTCTTCCCCCTCCCACCGCAGATGACAGAACAAAGGAAAAATAAGCAGAGAATGGGCTTCCTTGGATCAAACACACCCCATGTGAATCATCACATGCCGCTGCACTGATACCGTGGGGGGAGCTGTGACTAGCCTTTCATCAGTACCCCAGCTTGATTACAGAATAAAGAACTGAGATGGAGGGGAGTGAACAGTGCCTATTGTTACGGGCTTACAAACAACCAAGTGCCAAGATGTTAAGTGGTTTTGCTCTGGGAACAATTTTCAACTGTTTTTCATGGTTGAGAAGACCACAAATGAAAATATAATAGTTACAAAGAGTATTTTGGGGTACACGTTATACATTCTTCAAGCAACCTGAAACATCTTCAACTGAAGAGGATGGGATAGGAACAGGGTGAGGATGAGAAGAAAGGCAGGTAGAAATGAATAGGAATCAAGTTTTTCTGCTACGGTGGTACAGCATTTACAATATTCTGTTAATTATAGTAAATAAATTGGGAATACAAGAAATAACGTCGCTATGGGTTAATTTCTACTAGTGTAGAAAAAACTGAGAGTTGCAAAAATTGTTAATGCTACTGAATTTTAGTTGTCACAAGGCAGTTTTCTTATTTGTAACATGAAGCACAATGGTTTTATAGCAATGGGAATTTAATCCTTTGGAACTTATGCACATTACACTGACAACCTAACTGGAAAGTGATTTCTTTTCTTTTCTTTTCATTCTTTTTTTTTTTTTTTGGATTCAGATGTTCTCTATTAATGTGGCTACAAGTGAAAAATTTTACTTACTTTGTTATTGAAATATATTTCAAAGTTATTTATATTCTAGGATTTAAAAGATAGAAGAAAAACCCTAAAGTAAACTGAATAGAAAGATTTTTTGAATATGTATGTGCTGTTAAAACTCATTTTGAGATTAAAAAATGAAAAAGGCCTAAAGATGATAGGAAGTCTTGAGGGATATATAATGACAGTATTATAGTTTATAACCACATAGTAGGAGTAATTTGATTTGTTCATTCAGTACTTAAGGAAATCAGCAACCTTATTTATGTTATTCCTTCAGTTGAAAAGAGAAGCTAAGAAGTCTATGGAAAATGAGATAAAATGTTAGTTTTAATTGAAATTTTAACTTTATCAGAGGTTTTGAAATATATCAAAGATAATTAACTTCTTCCCAGAGGAAAAATACTTTTCATATTAAATTATAAAAGAATATTCAGAACTAACTAGAAGGACCAAATGAGAAAAGAAAACTAATTTTTTCACCTGCCCTCCTTCTTTCTACAAGGTCATTATAAATATCATATTAGCATATTAGGGCAAGATGCAGATAACAAAATCTTAGAAAAATAAGAGTAATATTACAGAGCTAAGAGCATAGTTATCTTGTATGATTTAATATTTTGGTCCCATATATACAATTATAAAATACTTCAGTACTTGAAAGGAATCATGATCCCATGGGTATAGGTAATTCTTTTACTCCTATTATTAAATAGCAAATCCCAACTTTTCTATGCCATGTGGACAGTCTTCATAAGCTACCATAATACTTTGATATTTCTCTGTTTTCATTGTCATGGGAGTACCCCTTCCAGCTGTGTAAATTGAATTGATGTTGTTCTCATTTTGTATGACTTTTTCTACATCTTTCTATGTCTTCCACAGAGAGGATCACCCAATATATGGACGGCTTCTTAAACTTTTTAATAATGTGTTAAGTACCTGTGAAGCACATAGGGGATCCATCAGATTTATCTCATTCCCAGCAGATGACCAGCACATTTTATTTTCTAGTCCAACAGCCCTTTGATAGTATCTGTTGTGTTGCTTTTTTTTTTGCACTGTACTTTGTTTATAATATCCTACATCCTCGCCATGCTCACCATGACTCTCTAGCACCTATAACGGTTGTTCTTGGAACAGTGTTCTATCCCATATTTCAGAGACATAGAACATTATTAGAAGAATATTGTTGAAATTTTCTAAAATTTACTTTTCCGTGAAAAGGAATCCTTATGAATATTACACACTTTTCCAAATGAAATCTGGCCTGCCCTTTTCTTGCTAAATTTTGAATATAGTGCCTTCTTCATCTGGAGAATCTGTGTGAGGAACATGCACTAACAGATCAGCTCTTTGGGGTTACAGATCACAGACTAGAAGAGATCTTAGAAGTTTTCTTAACTAACTCCTTAATTTTATAGATGAGAAAGTGAACCCAGATCCAAATTCTACAGGTGTAGACACTACCAAGTGTCTAGGATGGAATTTGACCCAAGGTAGCATGAATCCAAAATCAATGCTTTTCCATTGTACCATCCTGCCTCCTACTGGTCACCTACCCAAATAGCACATTCTAGATATTCTTCATTGGCTTCTTCTTTCATGAGTGGGTAGTAAATGAAGCTCTTTTGAGTCATTTTTGGAGCTCATCTTCATAATCACCGCCATCATCTTGTATGATTTAATGTGTGATGAACCTCACCAAACTTAGCCAGGCTTTTCCTTTGATAGCAGAGAATTAATTGCTGATCCATATTCAAACTATGCCATTTTGGTAGGATCTCTCAGGGCCTTGTGTTCCATTTATACAGTCTTGAAGGACCCAAGGTCATCTTACCATAAAATATGAAAGTGGGACTTAAGTAGATTTCAGTTATAGAAATCGAATTTCAAATCTTTTAAGATGTCGCACACAGCCACCATACTTTAGTTCTATACCCAGCCTCCAAAACTGAAAGGCATTAAAATTTAATTAGGAAATATTTAATAGAGTAAATAAAAATACAGTAGATGATGTTAATTTCTGGTTTTCTAAGTTAAGATGTGGCGAACTGCTGGGCTCCACTTTTATGAGTTTGACACCGCTGTTTTAGACAGTTTCAAAACTCATTAATTTCTAATCTATATTCACATAGGAAAAAAATAGATAAATACACTGTGTTCCTGATCCCAGTAGGATGCTTTTGGTGGTACCTGGGTAAAATGGTATGTCTATAGGGGAGGAAGGGGTGTGTGTAGGTGGTATGTATCAGATCTCTGAATATTCCTGACATTGCTCCACCAGGGCAAGTGCTCCATATTTTAACAAAATAGAGCTTTACTTGCTCAAACTCTAAGGTACTACACTATTGCATCTGATTCAATTGTTCCTTATTCTAGACTAAACCTTTAAATTACACTATACCTAACTATTTTATAAAACAATCATTCTAGCTAATTATAGGTATAAACAGTATTAGGAAGATGCCTGCTAATGAAAATATTTTCAAATCATTTAATTAAAATAGGAAAACTTAGTCTTGGATGTATGTGGGGCAAGATGTAGAAAGGTGAGGTTATGATCACACTATGACTTTAGAGCTTAAGAGTACATTAGAGATCACATAACCAAATCCCTCATTTTTTGAGATGAAAAAACCAAATCCCAGGGGAGTTTGTGATTTGATTAAAGTCCACTGTGAATTAAAAGCAGAGGCTACAATTAAACATAAGTTCTGTGACTCCGAGGGCTACTGACCCTCACTATCCCATAGTTGCATTGCAGATTCTCTTGCATATAACTTAGGAAACTAATACCATTCCTGCACAAGATAAAGCTTGCTAAGTGGAAAGAAAGAACAAATTTATTTGTTTGCACTGATATGAAATACTAACCCTCAGCTACTCTTTTGATTGTTAAGCATTCTCTTCCATTCCTGCTTAATACCAATTCCTTATTCAGGAAGAGATCTTCTTGTGGAAGATTGCTCTTTGGAAGAAACCTAAAATCTCAAAGCCAATGCCCATTATTGGGTAACACTTCTCTGCAGTGTTTGCTTCAGTTTTTAGCATCCAAAAGAGATCTTGCCATTAATAGGACTATCACTTGCATAGTATTTAAATATCACTCAGTTTTGCTTGCTTTGACTTCCTCTTCCTCCTCAGGCTGCTAATGGACGTCTAAGTCCTTCAAGACAAATAAATATATCAAGATATTGATGTCAGTTTAAGGATGATCATTGCATGTGTGTGTGTGTATGTGTATGTAAATAACTTTACATTTGTAAGCATACTTTTATACACATGGTATGTCTGTAATATGCTTCATATAAATGTAAATTTAACAAAATAAAATTAAGTATCATTGAACTTAATAGCATAGAAGAAAATCAAATATTTGATTATTAAAACCCATGTTAGTTTTTTTTTAAAACATCATGGAATGATGAATGTAATTTTTAATAAACAGTTTGACCGTTTGTTTAAGTTCTATTTCCCCATTCTATTTCAAAGCCTAAGAACGTCACACAAATATATTTTTTTAATTAAAATGTGCTTAGATGAGATAGTGTTTTCTGTTGTATGAGAGGCTATAATGTTATAATAAATGAATTGCATGCTTTATAAAATTTGTCATGGTTTTTTTAATGAATTTATGAGAAGGATTTTTTCCTTGAGTCCCAAAATCCATTCAATTGGTGGTCAGAATCCAGTTTCTAGTTAAAAATTGTTCATTCAACTCAAAACTAATTGATCTTCTTCTAGACATGTTATCAGCTGACTAATCAAAGTGTGAACTGCTTCCATGATTTGCAGTTCTTCTCAGTGCAGAGAGCCCTGTCTTGTATCCTTAGGGCATAGAATAAATGTGTGAGGGAGCAGATGATGCTTTCTGGGAAGTAATCAGGAGGTAAGAAAAGCAGACATGGTTACGAGGTGCTCAGTATAGGACTACTAACAGGCTTGAATATAAGTGGGTAGAGCAACAGGCAGATAAATGTTGCTGAGACTAGAATTAATGTTACAAATCATGTCTAAGTATCAAGTGAATTTGAGAATGCTTTAGGAAGTAGTTATTAGAAGATAATAAGAGAAATAGCTGTGATATAGAGCAGAGACCCATTTCTAGCCTCTGACACATTTGGCAGGCTATATAACCCTGGTTAAATAATGACTTTTCATTGCCCCAGACAACTTGCTAAAATATACATTGCAGAGAAGATGCCCACATGCATCTGTTTAGGGCATTTCCATTTGTTGTTGTCATTTCAGTCCTACCCCTTGTGACCCCTTTTGGGGTTTTCTTAAAAAGACACTGGAGTCATTTGCTATTTCCTTCTCTGTGGGCATTTTCCTACACAGATGAAATCACTCATCTAGTTCCTTCTACCCTTTCCCACCCTCCTCCCCCATCCAAAAAGAAGAGGTGAAAGAACTGATGCCTAAATAAACACAAACAATGGAGTAAATCCTGATCAGCAGACCAGATTGGCTCTTGTTTAATAAAAAGCAGATTACTTGATTAACTTCATAGGAAGGGATACAAAAAATACAAATATGTTCCAGGAGAAGAACAGAAGTACTTATAAAGAACACAATCTTTCTTTGTTTAGAGTTGCTTTCTAAACTTCAGACGTTCTAGAGAATGATTATGTTCTGGACATGGTACAATGGAAAGAATGCTGGCTCTGGAGTCAGCGGACCTGTGTTCAAATTTCTATCCGTGTTTTCTATTTGTATGATTTTAAGGAAGTCATTGAGACACTTCCCAGTGTCTCAGTTTCCTCATTTATAAAAGGAGGTGCCCTTTGAGACTGCTTCCACATCAAGAGCTATGATCCTATGGTCGATACAAGAAAGTCATTGTTTCTCTGTATAATTATGTCTTTTAAAATGCTGGGTTTTATCCATCTTACTGACTGTGGAGGAAGTGCCAGGATCTCTATGATTCACAGACCTTCTAGCTCTCAGATCTACCTCGGGATACCTGCTGTATATTGTACATATAGTTAGTGCTGATTAATCACTCTAGAATTAGCTCTAATATTCATGCTACCACAAAATGTTCATGCTCCCTCCCTTACCTGTATCTCACGGAGTCCTACGCATATCAGTCAGTCAGTCAATAACTACCTATTAAACATCAACTATGTGCCAGACACTGTGCTAAGTCACAAAAACGACAAAATATAGCTATATACAAACCTCTACTTTTGCCACAGAATTAATAAAAACAGCAAACAACGATAAACCATAAAATATCTATTATCTGATTATAATTTATAATTTTTCCCAGCTCCAGTTTCCAAATAGTATATTGGTCACTCAGTTCCCAAGCTCTAGAAAATTCAGAGTTCAGTTCATCTATGTCTTTTTCCTATTGAACTTCTCCCCTTACTCTAGAGCCATTTCTCCCATGAGATGGTAAAGGGATATGGGTAAAATGAGACAATTCACAATTAATGTTCAATTCATGCATCCAGTGTAGTCAATCCATGGTTAGCATGTTTTGGAAGGAGTGGTCAGGAATTGGTTGCAGGATAGTCATGGGTGAGCAACAGTAATTGGGTCATTTTGACTGTAGTGTAGAGTTTATGGATGGGATTAATATATATGACCAAAGATAGAAAGGGAACTGAGTTATGAAAAGATGGTTTGGTCCTCAACATAACAGGGAATTACTGCAGTTTATTGATGAAGGAGGTCAGGACTCTTGTTAGCAAGACAACTAATGTCAGGATTCAGTGTGATAGTAGCATTCAATAATTCAATAATTACAATATTATGTCCAGCAGAATATGGTATCATCCAAATATCCAAGTTTAAACTGAACCAACTTCCCAACATCTGCTATTCACATAGCACAAAATGAGGCATTGAATTCAGGAGACATTGAACATTTAACAAAGTGGATCTACTTTGCCCTTAAGGGAAGAATACACAACAACCTTAAAATGGCACTTAGCTTTTCCTCTTTTCCATCTGGAACATGTCCCATCAGTTAGTCATCAGAGTAGGGTGACATGCATCGCCTTAGGCCTCCAACAAATCAGAGAGGTCCAGATTTCTTGTGACTGGATTTTATGCACTCAGATGACCAGGGAACAGGGTCGGAAAGCCATGGCCAATCACTTCCCAGTGGAAGCTTTGTCCTAAGTCCGCCTCATGTTGACTATCTCCTGGGGGGGGGGGGGAACAGGGAGGATACAGGGAAGGAAACTGCACCAGGCAAGTTGAAGTTAGACTTCAGAGATGCTTTGTCTTCTTACAGGTAAAGTCTCCCCATGGGATTGATAGGAAGAAAGAGTCTGTATTAGAGAAACACTGTTCATATTATATACCACTTTTTGGGAGCAAGGTCATAAATATCTTCTGGAGCAGTGGTGTTAGACTCAAATACAAAGGATTCCACTAAATCATATTTAATGATCCCTTCAGGTACATCTTGACTTAGAAAACCACTATTTTGCTTAATATTTCCTGATTTATATCTGGTTTTGCTGTAGGTGAAAGAGTGACACCTCTGTAATAGAGGACCATCTACCATCTAAATGTTTATAGGACTTTTACTGGTCAGTATTAAGGGAAAAGGTGGAAAGAAACAAACAAACAAACAAAAATGTGGTGGCGAACAACCCAGGAATCCTAGATCTTTTCTCCTTCATTAAAAGAACCACGTCTCAAGGCTTACTGGTCCATGTTGTGGATGATGATAAATTTTTGCAGTTCATGGTAGGTCTCCTAATGCAAGGTAGCGACCATGAATCAGAATAGCAACAAGAGTATCAAAGCCCCCTAATGACACCTCCAGTACAGTCACAAAGATATAAGGTCGTGATAAAGAATAGGCTAAGGAATAGGAGCATCTCTAGGAACATCAGAGCCAAGCTTTTTCTGGGAAGGAGTTCCCAAAACCAACCTAGAAGAAAGAAAGTCTACCAATTAAAGGTGACCCAAGTTACTTCCCCTGGATATATAGAGTTCTATGAAGGGGTGAGGACCTTAAGGCAAAGGCAACTCTGTATTGGGGAAAGAATAACAAAGGGCTGGAGAGCGTCAACCAGAACTATATCAAAAAATAGCCCTTTCAGAAATTCAGATGACTCTCCATGGAGATGAGAGCCAAGAAATCATAGTGTAGCAATAACTTGTCACAAGACTTGCCTTTGGGAAGTTGGACTCCTAAACTGAGCATTAAGATGCTTTATGATATAGCTCTTGATCTGGGGCAAAATTCTTGCCCTGCGATGGTAGATTGTCATTTTGCCAGGGTTTGGAATAGCCATGCTTTTAGTTGTTAGATGAATCTAATATTTCCAGCAGAATATGGTATCATCACCCAAATATCCAAATTTATACTGAACCAACTTCCCAACATCTGCTATTCACATAGCAAGCTTCAATCCGATTGTTGCACATATAATATCAATGATGGGTGCTGGTATGCCCCACAAACAACTATATTCAGTGGGAAACATCAGCAAAATTCTTCTGTCGGTTCTGCCTCAAAGTTATAGATTGTCAAATCCTGTGCTTTTCAGACCCCACACCCACGTGGTTAGACCACTGACTTTCACCCAGGAATTAGTATATATGAAGATTTTCTCTACTTCATCCCTTTAGATTCTCTCACATGCCAGCCATTAATGAGCTTAGTCAACTAGAAGAATTTGCAGGGAATCCACTCCCACTTGTTACCAAATTAATGGCCACTAAAGTCCAATTACATATGCCTCTCTTGCAACAGAGAGAACCATCAGTTAACAAAGCAAACTCAAGTTGCTCAGGAACAAAGCCAGCAATGAGCTTTGTTCAGAACAATGAGCCAGCAAAGGAGATAAAGTTCCAGAGTTTGGATTGAAGACCTCAGTCTCTAGCATGGTTACCACCTGTCTGTACTAACACCAAAGGGATGCAAGTAATCTGATTTCTAATGTACCATTTCTATTTAGTAATGGTAATAGTAATTTAGTGCTCTACCCTTCTTATTAGAACTGCCTTACATCACCCAACTAAAATACAAACTCTGGATAGAGTCCAGACTCTTGTCATTTGAATAGTAACAACTAGAACCCAATAAGAGGTAGGCAAAAACATTATATTATGCTTTTCAAAACATTATATAAAGTGACTATTTGGGGAATGTGAAACTTCAGACACCTAACAATGACTTATTCTGGTCACCCCTTGATGTTTCTCAAAGGCTCCACTTAGCTAGGTCATTAATGGAGAAAGACCTTCAGAAACCTTGCAGGATTATAAAGGACCAAAGAGAGAGAGACTGCTGGATAGCCTGCGTTACATCTAGAGATGGAGCCTATTCTGAGCCACACTTGAGAGATGCAAGTAGAAGCCCTCAGTATACTTGGTTGAGAATGTATCTTCTCCAAAACCAAAAAAGTTCAACAAATCTCTGGGTTTTTCTCTTGTATTATGGGAAAGTGGCAGTGACTTATTCAGATTGAGCCTAGCATCCTCTGGGTTTTTCCTACACACCATATTTTTTGAAAAAAAAAAGATAATTTTATTTTAGCAAGAAACAAAATCCAAATTAAGGAAATGAACTAAATGGAAATTTGTAACCTAAGCCAATTATCCATAGACAAACATAAGTGGCAAAACATGGACTGAAATCACAACTCTGCAAATGTAGATTTACAAGTTTTCTTGCTCTTGTTCAAATTGCCAGAGTGTTTTTTTTTTTTTTTTTTTTTTTTTTTTTTTTTTTTGTGCTTCAGACTAATAGTCTGGTTTCTTGCAGATACTGGCTGTGGATTCTAGGGTTCCATTTCCAAGAATTGGATCAGACATTACCACCTTTCTTCAAACAAAAGTAACACTATATTCTTGTTAGGCACTCATTTACAGAAAGTTCAGAATACCTCATAAGAACATTTTGTCACAACTCAGATGAAACAGATATTACTCTCACTTTATAAATGGGTCAAAACTTTATTAAGACCAAAGCTCAATGAAACTTAAAAGATGGGTAAACTAAAGCAGACAAGGGAAAAGGTTAAAAAATGAAGAATGCTAAACTGGTTGCCTTACCTGGGTACTGGAAGTCCAAATTCTCACATCACTGATGGGTATGCGGTTCCTGTATCCACCTACAAATCCAGATCTGCTTCCATATTCTTTTTTGTGGACTTGTCCCTTGTTATATTCTAACTATCCTAACTGATTTCCTGCATAAGGGAGTCATAGTGGGTCTATTTCTCTCAGAAAAGCTTAAAGATAATCTCTACCCATCATTTCAGGAGATGGAAGACCACTGGGTTTCTAATTTTGAAAATCTCACACTAACTCAAACTACTTAGGACATGAATAGCATCAATTATTGCCTAAGCCACAAAGAAGTGATGTCCAAAGTGACTGGGTGGGGATTAAAGTAAGTACCAAAGGAAAAGAATTTCCCACCCCTCTGAGAAGTTGTTGCTCTTCTGGCAGGAAGGTACTGATATGGTTGTGCAGCTTTAGAGGCTATGGAACAGAAGTTGTGTCAATATGGTACTTGGAGCTAAGTCTCCTGATCCAGTCAATTATCACTTCAGGAGCAGAGGAGGATGAATATAGACCCTTCTCACCACCAGCAGCTTTCCATCAAATTCATGGATTATGGGAGGATATTTGGGGGTGGTGGGAGGCTAGATCTTCACCCTTTTCCAACACAATCCATTAGAGCTTATTGTCTGGAAGAGGAGAGAACCCCCTGGCTCCTGTGAAACACTCAGACCTCCTACAGGTCCCAACTGCAGGTACTGTGGGCTCTTCCACTGGTAAGATGACCTGTGTAGAAAAGGTCATTCCCCTAGTACAGCATCCTTCCCATTACTGCTCCTGCCCTATCCCACCCACCTCAGACAAATATTTTTACATTTAATAAAAGACTTTAACTGCTAGTTAAGGACCACTGTGTGTGACCATTGTGGAGAGGGAAGCTCTGATTCTGAGCCAACCTCTATGATTATCAACTTCAAGGCTCCCTTTGGGGAGGGACAGCCCCTCGGGGCTGCAGTCACCTTGGAGCGTCTCCCATCCAGCACAAGAATCAGAGTATCTGAGAAAGAGTTCATGGTATGGATGAGGCATCCATCCCACTGCTTCCAGCCCCATACATGTGGGACATCTGCCTAGAGTCTGTTTCTGTGGGCAGGATCTAATGGAAAACCATTAGAATTATCTTAACCATCCTATGTGATTAGCATCATATAATATCTAGTCCCCAGAGAGGGTGAACGAGATTTCTTCTTTAGTAATGGAAATGAAGGAAATTGGAGTACTTCATATCAGCTCCCCTTACAGTAAACCTGTGTTACCTGTGAGGAAAGCAGAAGGTATCTGGTGGCTTATGGTGGTCCACAGGGAACTGAACTAAGTCATCATGTCCATCTCTACAGCTGTTCTGGATCTCATCATTGTTGGAGCCCAGGTAGCTCAGGGCCAGGGTGGGTGGTATGGGGCTAGCAATGTTGCCAAATTTTTTTCTCTCTATTCCTGTGGCAGAATCTAGTCAAAAACAGTTTGCTTTCACCTAGGAAGGAGTTCAATAAATCTTCACTATCCTTCCTCAGGGTTACTTGAATTCTCTTCCATACTGTCACCTTCCAGGAGAACATCTCATGCTCTTCTTAACCCTTTACAATCTGGCTTCTGACCTCATTGCACTGAAACTGTTCTCTTCAAAGTTGCAAACAACCAGTTAGCTGTGAAATCCCAATGACCTTTTCTCAATCCTCATTCTCCTTGACCCCTGCAACCTTTGACACTGTTGTTTACCTTCTTCTTGATACTCTCTTTTCTTTAGTTTTTCAGGACATTTCTCTTTCTCGGTTTTTCTCCTCCTTAACTTTGACTAGTCCTTCCTAATCCTTCTCTGGATATTCATTTAGATCATGAATTTAAACATAGGTGTCCCAGAGGGTTCTGCCCTGAACCTTCTTGTCTTCTTCTTTTTTACTACTTTAATCAATGGCCTCATCAGCTCCCATAGATTTGGGATGTCGATTATTATGGATGCCAATGATTTTCAATTCACTTTTGACCCTCATTCTCACATCTCCAATTGTCTTTCAGACATCCTGATCTTAAACTCCTTCAAAATAAAATTCATTATCTTTCCCCTTGAGTGCCTCTTCTCTTGCTACTTTCCCTGTTATCATAGAGGGCAATACAATCCAGTAGATCACTTCCTCAAATCTTTCTTAATTGTCACTCATCATATTTAATCTCTTGCCAGGGCTTGTGGATTTCTCCCTTTCATCATTTCTTAAATATTCCCCTTTCTCTCCTCTAGCATTGTCCCCACTCTCATCCAGACCATCATACCTGACTATTGCAATACTCTGCTGCTGGATCTCTCTGCCTCAAGTCTCTTTTCATTTCAATGCATCTTCTATTCAGTCACCAAAGTGATTTTCCTAAAGCAACTTTTCTGGACCATGTCACCTACCCTACTCAATAACTCCAGTAATTTCCTATGGCCTCCAAGACCACATGCAACATCCTGTTTAGCATCCAAAGCTTTCATTACCTAAACCCTTCCTGCCTTTTCAGTCTTAGCCCTTCCTCCCCTATCAGGTACTTTTCTATACAATCACAATGACCTCCTTGCTTTTCCATGAACAAGACACTCCATCTCTCCAGGTTGGACATTTTCTCTGTCTCTTATGTCTGGAATATTTTTCCTCCTCATTTCCTTCCTAGTTCCTCTGGCTTCTTTTAAGTTCCATCTTCTCCAGAAAGTCTTCCCCAAGCCCTCTTAATTCTAACACCTACCCTTTTTTTAAGCCTGTTTATACATATGTATTTGCTTGCAATCCTCTCCAGCCCCCCACCCCCATTAGATTGTGAGTCCCTTAAGGGCAAGGACTGACTTTACCTCTTTTTGTAGAGAGCCTAGTACATAGTAGACAATAAATATTCATTGACGAACTTGTTTACAGAGATCTCAAAGGGTTTCCCTACCTGAGGACACATTTGCATGCTACTTCACTGATGGCATAATATTGACTGGGTTAGAAGAGGGCATGGAGGCCGAGCTCCCAAATCAGATGATGTTCCATAGGACAGACAACCTTAAGAAAATCCAGAAGCTAGCCCGCTTAATCAAGTTTTGAGGAATACAGCCAGCAATTGGGGCCTTATTGCCACAGATCGCCTGGCTCCCCCAATGCCCTCTGGGCTCCTTTTGGGTATCACGGCAGCCACACCTGCAGTGGCTAAACTCACTTTTGCCCTGGTTACCCAGCTTCCCCAAGGTCCTGGCCCAGCAGCCCAGCCTATAGCGAGAACATGAACTCGTTTTACTGGGACTTTCTCCTGGCTGAGGAGCTGAGGCTCGTGGAGATGCTCGAATCTTTCCTTGAGTCTGAGGAGTGGGCTCTGAAGTGCTTCCACAATTTCCTCTGGCTCCTGCTCAAATTTCACCACTTGAGCAGTCTACACTTGCCTGGTAGTGTGGTTGGATAGATCCATAGCTAAAATCTGAAGCCATTTTTGGGAGGAGGGAGCTCCGGCAGGCAGGAATCTAATTGTCCAGGAGACAAGTGGGACATAGATCTTGACAGGCTATTATCCCTCTCCCAACATTGCATATATATAAATCCTGTCCATCAAACCCATTTTCTTTAGGCACTTTGCCCCTTTCCTAGCAGAGGCCTCTCTGAGCGCTGTCTCAAGAGAAATTCATCTTTATGAGCCGGGTGGAAATCTCTCCTCATTTAGCCGCCTAAAAAGGGATTGAAGTTTTAATAAATTTAGTTGACTCTGTAAAAGTCCCTAGGGTGTGGAAGTCTGAGTGAAGAACCATTGGAGCCATTGATCCCAAGGACTCCTCTGGTTTTGTTCTTGCAGACTTTGAAGGCCTAATGGACAGGTGTGGGGCCTGTGCTATAAAGCTGAAGCTTTCTTACCTCTAGTAAGAGTTCCCCCATCTCTATCCCAGCTCTGGTCTCCTGTTTCTTGGTTCCTATCTCAGCTAGAAGTGGAACTTTTGGGTTAGAGACCATAGACTGAGAGATCTCTTTATTTGTACAGTCTCTGGCTCTGTTGGCTGTCCTTTGGCATTCATTATTTGGTCCCTGAAAGCTGAGAGATCATCTTCTAGCCGCTTGAACGTGCAGTCCCCATTATTTTCAGTATATGATGCTGACCCACCAATTTACACAGAACAATACTGAGGGAAAGCTGGGGTTAGCACTTTCTTTCCTTTCCTAGACAGTCTCCTCCAGTACCCCCGCCCAGCTAATCCCCTTACCTTAGTGGGACCCTCACTAGGGCAGGGTCCCTTGTAACATCAGAAGGGCTCCAGAGGTGGGGGGCCAGGCTGAGTCCCCCCAACTCACCACCCACAAAGGTGGTTCTAATGCTGGTCCTCTTGTTTGGGTTTGATGTTAGGTTATAACGAGGCACTCAGAAGCCACAAAGCATTTAAAAAATGAGGAGGCTCTTTGCCCCAGTTCTGTAAGAACATGTCACAGGGAGTCACTCCTCAAGTCCCCACATATGAGAAGCCCCCTGGGGCAGGGGGCCTCATGTGGTCTTATGGGCCCGCCAAATCTGAGAAGCCCAGACTCCATGTGCCTGGGACTTTTTTGGTCCCTGGATGACCAGGAAGCTGTATCCAGGAAGCAGAGAATAATCAGACCCCAGGAACCATTTGCCTTCTTTTAGGTAAAGATTCCCCAACACTGAGGCAGCATCAGGAAATTGGAAAAACCCCTTAGCAGCTATGGGAAGATTGGATTCGACTGGGCAAAGACCTGAGGTTGTCACCTAACAGGAGATTAATAGTATTGTAGAGATGGAAATCAAATACGTTGTAAGTGCTTAAGAAATTGCTGGCCTGGTTGGTGCTCTAAGCATTGTGTCACCTAGCTGCCCAAGCAAAGTCTCAATGATCACTTTTCAGATATGTTGTAAAAGCAGCCAGGCGTTTCAGTGTTCTCCTCTTGAATTCAGGAAGACCTGAGTTTGAATCTTTCCTACTTGTATAATTCTACTTGTATTTACTACTTGTATAATTCTAAGATCACTTAACTTCTCCCAATCTCAGTTTACTCATCTGTCAAATGGGTATAATAAAAATAACACCTACTGGACAGGATTATTGTGAAATAGTAATGAAATAATTGAAATGACATAATACAGATATACGTGTTTTCCAAAGCTTAAAGCATTATATAAATGCTAGCTATAATCATCAATATGATCTGTTATTAACTATATCATTATATATATATATCATATGTAATATTGATATTTTCACTAATATTGTTATTATTATAATAAATTCTTATCCAGTAATATTTTGGGTTAGGTAACCCGTGACATCTCTTTAAACTTTGAGATTCTGTAATTCTGATTCATTAATATAGCATGACCTTGTATGTGTACACCCACAAAATACCTCTATGATATAACTCTAAATCCTGAGGCCGCCTTCTCTCGGTGGAATCCATTTCATTACTTTATAGTCATGCTTTGTGTAATCTCAGGACTGCCTCTATCAGAAGTTCAGCAGCCATCAGCACAGACCAATTTAAAGGGGACATTGAGGGCTTTCCAAAAAACATCACATTTCACTGAGCTGATTTAGTGCTATTATCATCTCTTATCTGGCCAGACAACCCTCCAAAGTCTTTCCTTTGGGAATGTTATCCCAACCAACTAAGGCAGATATAGCCTGCTTATGAGCGTAGCAAAAAACACATAAAATCAGTGGTGTGGAACTGACTCATAAGAACTGACACCTTGGAAATTAGCAAGGGTTACAGATGCGAACATGATTTATTTCCTTGATTGTTTGGACTTAAGAAAGGGATGGAGAAAATGTAAAGGATGCAGATTAAACTTTAAAATGTTAGGCGTACATACTCCCTTCCTCTCAGAGACCTGGTTGTTAAATATTTCATAGAATTTTCTTATATAAAATATACAGGAGAGTGAAGGTTTTGAGGGATTTGAGATAATTTTGGGGGAGTTTTGTGGAAACCTCAGCTGACGCATGAAGGTCAACTGAAGACATAGAGCCTAGGATGAAATACTTAATCCAAATTTTACAATAAAATACTATGAATACCCCATAAAAGAAAAACTCCCCCAGAATTCTCATTTAATTTCTTAGGCTGACCCATGATGTATCAAAACCTTGATGGGAGAAATCACGATGTAGAATGGATAATGTCAGAGCTACTCGCAAATTTAGGGAACACAGAAGGATAAAAACTGCATTTCCTAAATTTGCTGGTTCTTCTCTAGTATGAAGGGAGGGCCAAAAAAATTTATACAAATTTTCCAGAGATAATCAACAAATAACAATCCTTCTTGTACAAAAATTTGCATGGAACAAATCAACAAGCATTTATTAATCATCTATTATGTGATTTATGGGCACACTGCTAGATTCTGGAGACATAAAAACAAAACCATGGGTCTTCCTCCTTCAGGGATGAAGATTCTGCGTTAGGTTTCCTTCTATCAACCAGTGAGAATTTATGTCTAGTCCTTTAATGGAAAAACATTAGTAATTGAAAAGTAATGAAAAGTACCTGTAAAATACTAGAAGTTTAGATCTTTTTCTAAAACTACCTCACCAACTTTGCTCCCTAATTAATTCTCTACCCTCTCAGTATTGAGGCTCTTCATCTGCCCTCCATTTTATGACATGACATTTTCATTGAGCTATTGAGATTGGATGTGTCTGACCCATTAAAAGCAGTGGCAGCTGTGGCAAGCTATTTGATATACTGTATTTAAAAATAAAGCGGATGGCCCATGTACATGTCAAGTAAATAAATTACTTTCTGCTAAGCAACAAGTGATTTATGTGGCCAATGTAGACATGATCCAAGAAGTAATCCAATGTATATTTTGGTTGTGGGCAATTAAACTAATTTTAAAAAATCTTAATCCTAATTGTTTTGATTCAAAATCAAAACAAGAGAAATTTAGAGGATTAATTAAGTTCCTACAGCAAGGAATTTTTCTTTATGAACAGCACAATTGTCCTCTTTAGATCATGTTCTAAAATGTAGGGGCCATTTTTGGTTCATCTGATATTAGCAGCAACATCATATACATTAGGGGCCCTCTCTAATCATGGGGATCATCTGTATTGTGTATCAGTGAAGTGTAGGATGAGAAGTAGTAGAAACAAAAATCAGGTTTTAGCTCTTTTTTTTTTTACTTCTCCCAGGCACTCTTTGAATGATATCAGACAAGTCACTTAATTTCATAAAGTGGAAATAAAATTACTTATTTCCCTTCAGAGTGACCAGGTACCTACTCAACAGGGATGTTGTAGAGCTTGAGTTATCTGCTTTCATTTATCCCTATGTTGTACACTTTGTAACTTAACTTTAATAAGTCATTCATATTTTCTTTTTCAGAAAACTGCTTCCCTCTGTTATCTAGCATGCTTTCAGACTAGACCTTTAATATTGTCAGTTGGTTTATGCTCAGGGGAGGTTTTTTTTTTCATGGAGGTCCAGACATAATTTCATCCATGTAGGAAAAACTTGAATGAGAAGTTCTGACATTTTGGATAAATTTGGTTGAGCTGAGGAGACTGGATAATGTGAAGAGAGTACGGTGTCTAAATCATGACTATTCTTGCAGGTGGCTGAGGCTGACTAGAAGCAAAAGTTATGGAAATTGAGAAGATTGAGAAATTGGGCAGCCAAAATATTCAATAGGATAGGAGCAAAGATAAAAGAGAAGACTATGAACCAGATGCTGAATTTATTGGGGAAGAGGCTAAATGGCTACTAGGTCCACAGATGTAGTGAAGTTTATGGGAAGAAAAATGTTACAGAATGAAAGTCCTTTGTTCTTGAAGACTCCCATTGACATTAGAAAGGTGATGTCTTGACTTGCAAGTGAATTGGATTGAAGTTAGGTAGGGCTGTGCAAAGTCACCAGTCTCATTCTCTCCTCCAGAGTCAATGGAATTCAGTAGCAAGACATAGATCAAGGTGAAGGGCAATGGCCTCAGATGCAGTGGGAAACCTATTTAAGCTAAAGTCTTTCCCAGGTCCCAGTTGTCACCCATTCAGTGACTAAGGCTAGGTTAGAATTGAAACAAAAGGTTTCTCTTCAAGAAAGAATTGATCTTGACTGGCTAACTGTGTGACCCAAACAGAAACAATTGCTATTGACACTCATTCTGAGCCATAAAAACTCAATGAGCAAGTAAGGCTTGACTGGGACCTACTATTGGTCAATAAGTGAAAGCCAGAGTTATTTGAGTTTATAGGCAGAGCCAAATAGGTCCATTTGGATCAAAGTGTGCTTTAACTTTTTAGAAATATATTTCAAAAAACCATAAATAAAATTTATAAAATTTTATAAAATACAATTTATAAAATAAAAATTACATGAGACAAAAGAATTAACTGTTCCAGTTTTTCAGGGAAAATAATAAGAATTAATAAATAGAAGAGAAAAAAAATCTATCCTCCAACTCCAAGGTACTTTGTGAAGGATAAATGACCAAAATTTATATTTCTTTGGACAGAACACCCACATGGAAGGGTATGACTCTGCATGTGAACAGAGGGAGAAGAAGGAGTGGAGGAGAAGCAACAACAACAAATGATGGTCACAGAGTAATAGGGAAAGCAAAGAGTGTGCTAGTTCTTTTTCCTGACAATGTGACAAAGGGTGTGAAAGAAAGAACAGCTAACTTTGGAGAGGGCTGAGGACACCAAGAAAACTGATGTCTTTAAGAGAAAGCTGTATTTCATCAAGTACTAGAAGATGGAAGGGATCTAAGAGGAAAATATTGAGGATATAGGAAAGTCAATTTAGAGCTGAAATGGAACCAGAGAGGGAAATTGTGCCTCCCTCACCTCTGCCCAATGCTATACTTGTCTTCTTATTTAAACTTCAAGTTCTAATTGGGGTTGGGACACACACACACACACACACACACACACACACACACACACCTTTCCTTATCCTTCTGCCTACCTGAGGGTAGTAAAGAAAATTTGATAGAGATGACCAGAAAAAAAGCTGGCAAATATTCCAGGACAGAGTATCTGATTTCTTTACTTTCCTTTTTTTTCACATAGTACATTGAGTGGCCACAGAATGCTGCTTGTCTGAAATTTTTGAATGTGAAGGTTGGAGCTTAGGACAGATTTTCCTATTTTTAGTAATTTTTGGAGTCTTATGGTTGAGGTAGACTACAGACAAGTGCCATGGGTGTTGAACAGACTGAGAAACAGGAAAACCAAAGTATTCAATGGGATGAGGACTGGGATAGAAAAAGACATGTACCAAATCATATCAGTTTTTTTTATTCTGGCAAATATTTTTTTTTATCAAAACCTGGCCAGTTGCACAGACCAGCACAGAAGATGGAAAGATCATCTATGCATGTGTCAGACAATCTTTAATGAGACAACTGGGCTGATGGCTTGAATATTGCACTACTCATTGCAGACTCATATATTATATTTCTTGGTTATTTAGCAAAATGATACCCTGCCTTCTGGTAGGCTCAAGAACTGTGGCAAATGAGGCCGAGTGTGCTGATTCTACCACAGCAGTGACCAGAGTGGGAAACCTAATGCACACCCAGACTATAGTGGTGCATTTTTAACTTTTCTTATAATAATTTGATGGTCTAATTCAGCCAACTATACAACCAACAAAGGGATCTTAACCCAGGATTAATACGTTGTACGCCTGGAAAAAATTAGTTATGTAACTACAATTTCTAATATCCTTTTTCTGCTCTACTGTTTTCAACCTTATTATTAAACAAAGTGTTTGGACTCCAAGTTTAACCACCATATTCCTTTCCTTAAATAAAACATCTAAGGGATTTTTTTCATCCCTGTCCTCAAGGAACATATAAGGGTCTTCTCCCTCTACGCTATTGGTAATCCACCAACTCTAGGTAATCCCCAAATCTATCTATCCAAGCCTTCAGTTATACTCTGGTTATTATTATTTGTGTTAACAGCAACTTTATTATATCCATGGTATTTAAAAAATTACAGGATGCTTTTCCCACCAAATGCCCTGCTAGGAAGGCATTGTAGTATGGTGGAGAAAGTGTCGATTCTAGAATCAGGAGAGATGTGTTCCACTGCTGCCTCACACTTTCTGGATTATTTGGCTAAATCACTGAATATCAATGGGCCTTAGCTTCTTCATCTGTAAAATGAAGGGATGAAATGAGATGGTTCCTGAAGTCACTTTCAATTCTAGAACTGTGATTTTAGGTAAGTAAAATGAGTGTTGTGTCCCCATGTTACCTGTATATGAGTGAATGAATAAATGAAGCATTTCTCAAATGTCTGTTGTGCTAGCACTGGGCTTACTATGTAATGGAAACAAAGAGAAATAAAGAGAAAATGTAACTTAGACCCTCACATTCTAATGGGCGAGATAACACATATGGAAAGTGTTAGCTTTAATTCAAATGGAAAGATCCCACAGTCACTAGGTTGCAGTGGTAAAATAGATGGTAATGTCTATTCTTTATCACAGTCTCTGAAAATCATATAAGTTTTTGATGCCGAACCATTGGACAGTACCAAGGATTTTGGTGACTAGAACTCTTTTTTCTGGGTCTTCAGCAGGTGTGTCTGTAGCATCTATAGGAAAAACTGCCAAACTTCATCTTAGCAGGGATTGCTTTCCAGGATGATAACCTTAGAGGCTGGCCTGGAAATTGCTATTCCAAAGTCTTTAGATTCAGGATCCTGGGTTGTTTGCAGATGGTAGTCAAGGTCATAGTGGTAGTTTAGCTTTCATGGCAAATTTTGCCTCCTGTCTTTTCTTCAGGGTCCCTGCTGCTTTAGCTGGGGAGGCTCACTTCCTTTATGGGTAGAGGTGGTTGGCAGTTGGTGGGAATGGGTAGTCTCTTTTCCATAGGATCTGCTTTCCTAAATTTGGCTAATAATTATTGGATTATTATGCAATTATAGTTCTATCTCAATGCCTATTCCTTTATCTCGTTGTGGTGTGATAACTAAAGTTCAAAACGAATAAGGCATGATATTACTGATATATTTCATCATTATTCTCAGTACCCCCTACCCCAGTCTCTCTGTCTCTTTCTCTCTTTTAGTCTCAGTATCTCTGTCTCTGGCTCATCAGGATTCCCTAGGGGTTTTCTGGTGAGAGATGACATCAGAAGATGTTACATAAAGCCCCTTTATGTAACTTTCCAGTTAATAATTCATAGAGCATTTCAAAATTATGTGACTGAAAAACTTCATTTCTGTTAAGAAAGATTTGGTACTCTCCAGAGATTTAGGAAATAGTTATTTAGACTGCAGCCACGTTGAAGTAGTCACACAGTCTGCTCGGTCTAATTCTTTATGGTTTATTTGTATTTAATTAAATGATGAAGAGACGGAGAAACTCCTACAGTGTTTTCAGTGGTCACTGGTGAGTCACCAATTTTTTTATGGATTTATGGAAATGTCTACCTTTTATTACATCAATCCAGTTTTAAGTTTGGATATTCTATTGAAAAGCTAAAAACCTGACCAAGACAGTAGCATCCCACAGGAGATTATAGCTATCCAATGGTAGATCTGTGCTGCTGGCCATCTGTTAACTGGTAAGCTTATGTGGTGAGATCATGGCACTAATGAGTTCAGGACCATAGGCAGGTTGCTAAGTTTCATGCCAATAGTAAACCTTCATCCATACTCACACCTCCCTCATTGACTTTTGATTTCTTTGTGTTCTTTCCATTTTCATGGTTCTTCTGATATTGTTTTCTTGGCTTGGCCTACTTCTCTCTGCATCAGTTCACATTCTTCTCTGTATTCACCACATGCATCATTTCTTATGGCATAGTAATATTCTATGACATTCATGTACCCTAATTTGTTTAGCCATTTCTCAGTAAATGTACTTATACTTTATTTCTAATTCTTTTCATAAAAGGTGCTGCTATAAACATTTTAGTATATTTAAGGCTTTCTTCTTATTAATGACCTCCTTGAGATATAAATTGATAAGATATATATATATATATATGCATATATATATGTATATATATGCATATATATATATAATAAAGTCTCTGGCTTGAGGACTGGAGAGACTTGCATGAACTGATGCTGAGTGAAATCAGCAGAACCAGGAGAACATTATACACAGCAACAAGACTGTACGATGATCAATTGTGATGGACATGGTTCTCTTCAACAATGATGTGATTCAAACCAGTTGTTCAGCGATGAAGATAGTCATATACATCCAGAGAGAGGCCTGTGGGAACTGAGTGTGAACCACAACACAGCATTTTAACGCTTTCTGTGAATATTTCCATGCATTTTGTTTTCCTTCTTAGGTTGTTTTTTCTTCTTCTCTTTCTAGACCTGATGTTTCTTGTGCAGTAAGATAACTGTATAGATATATATATACATGTATTGTATTTGTCATATAATTTATCCTATTTAGCATGTTATTAGATTACCTGTCATCTAGGGGTGGGGGGTGGGGGGAGGAGGGGAAAAGCTTGGAACAAAAAAGTGTTTGTAAAGGTCAATGTTGAAAAATCACTCATATGTTTTGTAAATAAAAAGCTTTATATATATATATAAAAAGAAAATACAGGTTTCATGAGAGAAGAAAAAAAAATAAAAAATAAAGTCTCTGGCTCAAAGGATATAGACATTTTAGTCACTTTATCTGTATGATTCCAAGTTGGTTTCCAAAGTAGTTATTCTGTCTCACAGTTCCACCAATACTGTAATAGTCAATCAATCAATACACATATGTTGAATACCTATTATGTGTAGGTCACTGTGCTAAATGATGAGGATACAAAAAGAGGCAAAAGATAGTTCCTACCCCTAAAGAGCTTATAATCTAATGGGAAGACAACATGTAAATAAAAATATAAACAAGTTACATGCAGGATAATTAGGAGATAATTAATAGAGGGAAAGTACTGGTATTAAGAGGGATGGGGAAGGCTTCCTATAGAAGGTAGGATTTTAGTTGGAACATAAAGGAAGCCAAGGAGGTCACTAGATGGAACAGAAGAGGAAAAGTTTCTTAGGCTTGAGAGAAAATGCCCAGACCTGAGAAATGGAATAAGTTTTTCATAGAACATTCAAGAGACCAGTTTCATTGGATTGAGAAGTACCTGCTAGGAAATCAGGTCAAAGAAGACTAGAAAAGTGTTTGGGGGACATAGTCCTTTAGGAAAATCCTGTCCATTAGGAAAATCACTTTAGTGACTGATTGGAGGATGGATTGGAGTGGGAAGATAACTTGGGGTAGGAAGACTTACCAGCAGGCTATTTTAATAATCCAAGTATGAGGTGATGAGGGTCTGCATCAGAGTAGAAAAGAGTAGGGTTTATGAAAAATTTTGCAAAGGTGAAATCAACAAGCCTTGACAACAGATTAGATATGGAAGATGAGAGGTAATGAATCCAAGCTGAATTGTGAGTCTGGGGGACTGGGAGGACGGTGTTGCCCTTTCTAGTAATACAGCTTGGGGGAAAGATAATGAGTTCTGTTTGGGATTTATTAAGATAACTGCTGGGCAGCTAACTCAAAATGCTTGAAAGGCAATTAAAGAGGTGATTGGAGATCATCAGAGAGATTGGGACAGATGAGGTAAATTTGAGAATTATCTGCATAAAGATGACAATTGAATCCATGAGGGTAGATGAAAACACCAAGTGAAGTAAAAAAAGAAAGAGCAGAGAAAGCCTCAAGGATAGAATACTTAGGGATCCTGACAGTTAGAGATCATGATTTGGAAGATGATGAGAGAAACTATCATGTGAGAGAACCATGAAAGAGTAGTATCCCCAAAATCTCAAAAAAGAAATTATCAAGGAGGAGAAAATGAATGATTGTGTCACAGGCTGCAAAGAGTTCAAGGAGTATGAAGTTTGAGAAAAGGCTGTTGAATTTGGCAATTAAGAGATCTTTAGTAATTTTAGAGAGAGTAGTTTTGGTAGGTGGAATGGCAAAGTCAGAAGCTGACTTGTAAGAGGCTAAAAGGAGAGTAAGAGGAGATAAAATGGAGGCATCTATTGTTATTGCCTTTTAAAGGAATGGTCAGATTGAGAGTAAGGAAGTAAGGCTCAAGTCAGGCTTTTTTCAGGATGAAGGAGACATGTATATATTTATAGGCAGTAGAAAATGATCCAGCAGATGGGGAGAATTTGAAATTAGGTGAAAGTGTAGGATTGAGAAAGGGGGCAATATAGTGGAATGAGATCACTTGAACCAATAAAGGGATTGCCTTGGTGAGGGATAAGGCCATTTCATCATGTGAGATGGAGTGAGGGCGAGGGGGAAAAGGAGATATTGGCAGAAAGCATTTGAATTATAGGAGATGGAGAAAAGGGGAGAAGAGAGGAGATTCACAGCAAATTACCCCAGTATTGTCTGTAAAATATGAAGATACTCCCTGAGGGAGAGGAGGGACAATGGGAGGTTTGAAGAGGGATAAAAAGATTTAGAAGAGCTGCTGTGGAAAGTGGGATGGTGAGTTGATAAGGAAGATATAGTGGAATTAACTACCAGCAATGAGTTCCCAGTTGAGGTCATGTAACATAAATTTGTGGTGGAACCAGTCAGAACAATTGCATTATTTCCTCTACCTTTGTTTAGCAGCATGTAGACTTGGACTCAAGACAATGAATGGTGGGAGTGTTTAAGGTCTGACTGATAAAATAAGGGAGCTAGAAATTCAAGAGAAGAAGTCAATCTAGCATAGAATTGATTCAACAAAGGGGTCAACATGGGGAGAAGAAGAGAGAATGACTAAAATAAGGGAGATGGCCTGGAAGAGAATTGATGGGTGAAGGGAATGAAGAGTAGCGTTTTATAAGGAAAGGTAGAGAAACAAGTAAAGAGCCAATAAATTATGTTTGCAATGGGGGATTTCAGAATTTTTGATACTTTTGTGGATTGTGGCAAGGTCTAGTATAGGACCATTTTTGTTTGAGGAATAGTGCATGGGAGATGAATAGGTTGAGCAAATGAGTACTTAGAGCCTTTGAGGGAGAACTAAGATGTATGTTGAAGTTTCCTTGTACAAGGTCAGAGTTAAGGAGAAATAAAATTGTGGGCCAGATTTTGTTCTCATCAAGAAAGGAAGGGAGGAGACTTAGGGGATTTTCTACCCATTGCTGTGGGAGGTATACTAATTGGTTTTTTTAATTAAGATTGCATGTTAATTTAGAATGTGTTGTGGGATACAGTGTATGGTATTGGTCTAAGGCTAATTTCTGCTAGACTGCTCTCTGGTCTCCCTTGCAGTATTTATCAAATAAATGAGCTTTTTCCCCTAGATAATTCATATTTTCCTTGTTATCAAAGTGTTGAATTCCATTGTTTCTGATTCTACCTCGTGTAGTCTGTTCCCCTGAGCTATTTTCTATTTTTTAACCTATAGAAAATCATTTTTGACTACTGCTGTGTTATTATATAGTTTGACATCTATAAGTGTCATTTCCCTTCAGCTCTACTTCTTTTCATCTTTGCATCATTTTCCTTGATATTCTAGTTTTTTTCAAAATAAATTTAATCATAATTTTATTAAATTCTCATAGTATCCTCTTGGTAATTTGATTGGAATAGCATTAAATGTAAATCAAATTAGGTTATTTCATCATTTTTATTATATTGGTATGGCCTAACCAAGACTGCTGTATAGTCCTCTAGGTATTTAAATTGTTCTTTATTTAAGGAACAATTTGTAACTGAATCTATACAAATATTTTATATACTTTGGTAGAGTGACCTCTGGATATTTTATACCTTTTTTTATTTATTTGGAATGTGATTCCACTTTTCTATTATTGTTTAGGTTTTGTTATCATTTTATAGAAATGCTATTGATTTTTTGAGGGTTTATTTACAAATTTGCTAAAGCTATTAATTATCAATGTATATTTTTGCTGATTCGCTAGCATTTTTTATCTACAGTACCAAATGATCAGAAAAATATCTCCTATTTACCTATTTTTATACATTTAATTTCTTTTTTTCTTGTCTAATTACTATTGTCAGCATTTCCAGAACTATATCAAATAACAATGGAGAGAGTTGACATACTTTCTCACTCTTCTATTTGTTGGAAAAGGTTCTAGTATATCCCCATTGAATATGATACTTGTGTTTGATTTTAGATAAATGCTTTTTATAATTTTAAAAAAGATCCCTCTATGCCTATACTTTGTAGGAAACTTAAATGAGCCCTGTGCTTTTTCAAAGGCTTTTTTTCTGCCTTTATTGAGATGATCATGGGGTTTTTGATATTTTGGGTTTTTAATATGATTAATTATATTGATCACTTTACTAATGTCCATATTTTCCTTCTGTATTTTATCTTTCCCTGGAGTAGGTATTAGGGCTATAATTGTCTCATAATAGGATTTTGGTAGGATGCTTTCTCAATTTTTTTAGAATAATTTGTGAAGTATGGGTACTAATTGTTCTTTAATATTATACATAAATTTTTTGATAGAATTCTCTTGTGAATCTATCAGGACCAGGAGTTCTTCCTTTGATAGTTTTTGTATAGTTAGATTTATTTCCTTTTCTGCAATGGGGTTACTGAAAATTCTGATAATTTGGGTATTTTTTTATATTTTTAAGGTATTCCTCTATTTCTCTTATGTCATCAGTTTTGTTAGCATATAACTGTATATAATATGTACTGATTATTCTGTTTATTTCTTTGTTTTTCTGTGATTTTTACCTTGCTTATTTGCTATTTTATTTATTTAATTTTCTATTCTCTTTACAAGTTCTTCCCCTTACAAATTAGTCAATCCATTCTTATCCTGGGAGACTCAATGATATTCTCTAATTCTTCCCTAGAAGGTTCACCCAATGCTTCTAGGACCTAAGATAGCTAGGAAGTACAATAGATAGGTCTTCCTGACTCCAAGTCTAGTGTTCTAAGTTCAAATTTGACTTTAGACACTGTCTGTGTGACCCTGGGCAAGTCACTTAACCTTAACTAAGTGCCTCATTTTCCTCAACTATAAAATAGGAATAATAAAACCACAATACATCCCAGAATTGATGTGAGGATCAAATGAGATAATATCTGTAAAGTACTTAACAGAGTGTTTGATATATATTAGGTACTTAATTAATGCTTCTTTCCTTGTCTCAAGATTTTGATATGGAAAGATTACAATGGGGAACATGGACTGTCTATTATCTTTTACTCTCACTAAATGACCAGCCCATTTCCTTTTTCAGTCACATATCTCATTGATTTTATATTGTATCCCTCTTTTAGTCCACAGTTCTATACTAGTAATATGATTCCATTCACTTGTATCCACAGTTCCATATTAGTAATATGATTCCATTCACTTGTACCAGTCATACAGCTCCCCATTGCCCTTCAGGAGGCCCACAACTATCATTCTTCAGAAGTTATGATATTAATTAACCAAAAGCCATATAGTATCATCAGAAGAATATTGGCATAAATATGATTTAGACATAGAGTGATATTACAAGCAAATTAGAAAAAAAGGATAGTTTTACCCCTCAGATCTGTGGAGAATAAAGGAATTTGGACCAAAAAAGAAATGGAATACATTATGGAATACAAAATGGATAATTTTTATTTTATATCAAGTTAAAAAGGTTTTGTACAAACAAAACCTATGCAGATAAGATTAAAAGGGAAGCAATAAACTGGGGGAAAAATTTATATTCAAGGGTTCTGATAAGGTCTCGTTTCTAAAATATATAGAGAATTAATTCAAATTTTTAAGAACTAAAGCCATTCTCCAATTGATAAATGGTCAAAGAATATGAACAGACAATTTTCAGATGAAGAAATTGGAACCATTTCTAATCATATGAAAAGGTGCTTTAAATCTTTACTGATCAAAGAAATGCAAATTATGAGAACTCTGAGATACCACTACACATCTCTCAGATTGACTAAGATAACGGGAAAAGATAATGATTAATGTTGGAGGGGATGTGGGAAAAGTGGGACATTGATACATTGTTGGTGGAACTGTGAACGGATCCAACCATTCTGGAGAGCAATTTGGAGCTATGCTCAAAAAGTTGTCAAACTGTGCATACCCTTTGACCCAGCAGTGTTTCTATTGGGCCTATATCCCAAAGAGATGTTAGAGGAGGGAAAGGGACCCACCTGTGCAAGAATGTTTGTGGCAGGCCTTTTTGTAGTGGCTAGAAACTGGAAACTGAAGGGATTCCTATCAATTGGAGAATGGCTGAATAAATTATGATATATGAATGTTACGGAATATTATTGTTCTATAATAAAGGACCAGCAGGACGATTTCAGAGAGGCCTAGAGAGACTTGCATGGACTGATGCTGAATGAAATGAGCAGAACCAGGAGATCATTATACACAGCAACAACAATACTGTATGATGATCAATTCTGATGGACATGGCTCTCTTCAACAATGAAATGATTCAGGCCAATTCCAATGATCTTGTGATGATGAGAGCCATTTACAACTAGAGAGAGAACTATGAGAACTGAGTGGGGATCACAACATAGCATTTTCATGCTTTTATTGTTGTTTTGCTTGCATTTTGTTTTCTTTCTCTTTTTTTCCTTTTTGATCTGATTTTTCTTTTGCAGCATGATAATTGTGGAAATATGTATAGAAAACTTGCACAAGGTTAGCATATATTGGATTATTTTCCATCTAGGGGAGGAGGTGGGGAGGGGAGGGAGAAAAAATCTGGAACACAAGGTTTTGCAAGGGTGAATGTTGAAAATTATCCATGCATATGTTTTTTTTTTATTTTTTTATTTGCATAACATCTGTGTGGGTAATTCTTCAACAATAACCCTTACATAGCTTTCCGTTACAAATTTTTCCCCCCAACTCCCCACCCCTCCCCTAGATGGCAGGATATCCACTACATGTTAATTATGTTAAAATATTGGCAAATCGAATATATGTATACACATTTCCAAACTTATCATTGTTGTGCAAGAAAAATCTTATCTACACAAACGATATATCAAATAAAGGAAACACAATGTAAGCAAGCATCAATCAAGGAGTATGAAAATGTTATGTTGTGGTCCACATTTCACATCCCTCTCTCTGGGTGTATATGGCTTTCTTCACTGAACAATTGGAACTGGTTTGAAACATTTCATTGTTGAAGAGAGCCATGTCCATCAGAATTAATCGTCATATAGTACTGCTGTTGCCGTGTATAATGATCTCCTGGCTCTGCTCGTTTCACTCAGCATCAGTTCATGTAAGTCTCTCCAGGCCTCTCTGAAATCATCTTGCTGGTCATTTCTTACAGAACAATAATATTCCATAATATTCATATACCATAATTTATTCAGCCATTCTCCAATTGAAGGGCATCTATTCAATTTCCAGTTTCTAGCCACTACAAAAAAAGGCTCATGCATATGTTTTGAAAACAAAAAACTTTAATTTAAAAAAAAGAATATTGGCATTAAAAAGATGGACCAGGTTTTGAATGGCATGGGATCATTAAACATACTACACTGATCTCCTCCTGCTGGTCAATTCTGGGCCCAGATCATGATTCATTCCTATTGCCTGCTCAAGATATATATACACACAGACACATATACATATATGTATATATGTATATATGTGTATATATATAGGTATGTATATATATGCTGATATATATGTGTATGTGTAGATAGATAGAGACAAACTGATGTATCAGTTCCATAAGCTTTCTATCCAACTACATACAATACTCTAGAAAATAACCTTCATCTGCTTTATTTTTCCTATGAAGGCAGGAAAGCCAACTTTTTTTTAAGTGATCATAAATCTCATTTAGAAGGTTCTTCAATATTCTGAATCTCAAAGCAATGAATAAAATACCAATAAGAGGATCTAAAGGACAACCCTCACCATTTAAAGGGAATTCCTTTTTTTAAAATTTGTATTCCTCCTTATACAACCCTTTAGTGAGAATATACACTTTCCCCCCATTTAGTCATGCTTGATATTAATGAGTCATCAAACAAAGTTTTTTTCAGTTGTTGCATTTCTCAGGGAGTCTACATGACTTAAATGCATATGCGAGATAGCTTGTTGCAGAGCCTGTATAGTATATGTAGCTTTAATACTTTCAGAGATCTATAATTATACTGGTATAGTTATTGCTCTTTGTAATTACCATGAAATGCTGTGGAAGAAAAAATTCATTTATCTTCCAGTAAGGAATTTTCATGCACTTAAATAAGTTAGTCCTTGGATGCCAGACACCCAATACATTTTCAAGCATGTACTTAAAAGCTTTCTGACTCTATATCTTCTTATGTATAAAAATTCCACCCCTATAGTTTGGTGCAATCTGGCAGAATGAATACTCAGACAGCAGCCTTCAGGGGCCTAGGGTCACTTTGCCACCAAAATGAGATATGAGTTGGTGTTTGTCTTTCATTTCTTTCTTTTTTTTTAATTAAAGCTTTTTATTTGTATAACATATGTATGGATAGTTCCCCAGCATTGATCTTTACAAAGCTTTCCATTACAAATTTTACCCCCAGTCCCCTCCCCTCCCCTAGATGGCAGGAAGTCCACTACATGTTAATAATGTTGAAATATTTAGACAAGTTATGCAAGAAAAATCCTATCTACAAGAAAAAAAAAAGAAAGTCAGAGAAAGGCAGCACAATGCAAGCAAACCTCAATAGAGAGCATGAAAATATTATGCTGTGGTCCACATTTCATTTCCCTCTCTCTGGGTGTATATGGTCTTCTTCAGTGAACAATTGGAACTGGTTTGAGACAATTCTTTGTTGCAGAGAGCCATGTCCATCAGAATTGATCATCATATAGTATTGTTGTTGCTGTGTATAATGATCTCCTGGTTCTGCTCGTTTCACTCAGCATCAGTTTATGCAAGTCTCTCCAGGCCTCTCTGAAATCATCTTGCTGGTCGTTTCTTACAGAACAATAATATTCCATAACATTTATATACCATAATTTATTCAGCCACTCTCCAATTGATGGGCATCCCTTCAGTTTGCAGTTTCTAGCCACTACAAAAAGGGCTGCCACAAACATTCTTGAGCAGGGTCCCTTTCCCTCCTCTAAGATCTCTTTGGGATATAGGCCCAGTAGAAACACTGCTGGGTCAAAGGGTATGCACAGTTTGATAACTTTTTGAGCATAGTTCCAAATTGCTCTCTAGAATGGTTGACTCCATTCACAATTCCACCAACAATGTATCAGTGTCCCAGTTTTCCCACATCCCCTCCAACATTCATTGTTATCTTTTCCTGTCATTTTAGCCAATCTGACAGGTGTGTAGTGGTACCTCAGAGTTATCTTAATTTGCATTTCTCTGATCAATAGTGATTTGGAGCAACTTTTCATATGACTACAAATAGTTTTAATTTCATCATTTGAAAATTGTCTCTTCATATCCCTTGACCACTTATCTATTGAAGAGTGGCTTGAATTCTTATAAATATGAGACAATTCTCTATATATTTTAGAAATGAGGCCTTTATCAGAACCCTTAAATGTAGAGATGATTTCGCAATTTGATGCTTCCCTCCTAATCTTGTCTGCATTAGTTTTGTTTGTACAGAAACTTTTTAACTTAATATAATCAAAATTATCTATCTGGTGTTCAATTAAGAGTTCCAGATCTTCTTTGGACATAAATTTATTCCATCTCCACAGGTCTGAGAGGTA
>JAJPUD010014127.1:1015-12130 GCA_023553655.1 Myrmecobius fasciatus
GCCGGAAAAACATTTGAGAGACAGGCCAAGGAGGAGAACTTTAGGGAATTCTCTATATGCTAGAGATCTTTAGACATAGGATAGATTTGTCAACTTGGAAACTTTAGAAAATTAATTACCAACTCAGTAAGAGAATCACTATCCTTATATTTAAAAGTATTCTTTCACTATAAAAATTTCTGAATACGTTGCGATTGTCACCTAAATGCCAAACAGTTCTCAAGTAAAAGGAAATGCAGGGAATAGATCTCTGGATTCACTTTTATTTATTGCATGTACATTTCAAAATATAAGCTTAAATATAGAAACTTAATAGAGAATAGACACTCAAAAATTAAACTTGTATCAAGACCCAGTCACAAGTATCTATTAACACTACTTGGATAGGATTATCATATGTTACAATTAAAGCATTAAGTTTTCAGTTACATTTTCCCTAAACAAAGGATAGGATTTTCAAGTTTTAAAGAATCAGTACCATATCAGACTGCTTGATGTCTTGGGAAGGGGAGAGAGTAGGGAGGCAGAAACATCTGAAGCTCAAACTTATAAGAATGATGTTAAAAACTACCTTTACATATAATTAGGGAAAAAATACTATTAAGTGCAAAGGAAAAAATAAAGTCTCAGGATAGAAGGCTTAAGACCAGTGTCATTATTAAGGTTCTGTGACTGTTCAATTTTTTTAAACTATAATTTTCAAAGACTTGTGTTGCAAATGCCAAAATGTCACTAATCTGAAATATCTACCTGAGGGTGCTCCCCCCCCCCAATATAGAGTGTACAGTCTAAGATTTACCTGTGCCAGGTATGATTTGTGTAGGCATGAGATTCTCTGGTTCATGTGACTGCCCCTTTGCACATTTCAACCACGAGAAAACCTCTTCATCACCAATCTCTTCAGTCTCTGAAATTCAAAGAATCTTGATTTACTTTTTTTTTTTTTTTTGGGGGGGGGGGCCTGTATATATTTCCTACCTTAGATTAATGATATCCCCCAACTCCTCTTTCTAAGTCATTAATTATACCCTTCAGATTTTCAGAGTTTCTCTAAAAAGAATTGTCTTTGACACCAGGCAATACTGAAGAAACCAGGGAAGCAGGTGTGAAGATGTTCTTGGCATGTGACCTAAGCAACCAAGAATGAAAAGCACAGGAAGAACACATTTTCTTGGTTTGGTGATAATTTCCCCAATAGGTGAAAAGTGGGAAAGGGTTATTCTGGAAAGAATGCTGTCTAAGGAATGAGTGGATATAAGTTCCATTCTTCCCTTTGCTACATATTACCATTATGATCCCAAACAAGCCACATCCTTACTCTCTGCTAGGGTTTCCTCATCTATAAAATGAAAGGGTTAGCATGAACAGCATTTAAGGCCCCTTCAAAGTCTGGTTCATGATCCTGTGATATGAATAGGCTGTTGAGTTTAGCCAATGACTGAAGCACATGATAATCTTCTTGTTTCCCCATTTCTTGGTCCTGAAACCTCAACTCATTTTACTCTTAACAGATTCCAGCAAAATTTCCCTGTGTTCTTTTTCAAACAAGGCAGGGGAAAAGTCACTTACCACTGCGTGGACGACTTTTTCTAAGTCGATAACAGTCCAGACAGACTCCAAATCCACATTTGCGACAAACCCAATGGATGTTGAAGAGGGTTGTTTCACATACATCACACATTTCCCTAACACCACGTACTGCTCGTTTCCATGCCACTTTTTCTGGAGAAGATTAACAGGAACGAAATTTATGGTTGCTGACCCAATAAATATCAGAATTCTCCGGCTCTATATATCTAGTCTTTTCAGGGTAAAAATCTTCTAATTCATAAAAATTAGTGTCCCAGGAGACACAAAAGGTAGACTAAGTCTTAAAAATGCTCATAAGTAGATTGTATGTAAAAAAATCTGCATCAAATGTTTCAAATACTCATGATCATGCCAATAAAAGAATAAAGGCGGGCAGCTAGATGGCACAGTGGATAAGGCACTAGCAATGAAGTTAGGAGGACCTAAGTTCAAATCTGGCCTCAGACGCTTAACACTTCCTAGCTGTGTGGCCCTAGGCAAGTCACTTAACCCAACTGCCTTGGCAAAAAAAAAAATAAATAAATAAAAAATAAAAAAAAAAATAAATAATAAAGGGATATGAAGGTACTGCAGCTTTTGAGGAATGAAAATCAAGAAGTCTTCCTTCAATCAGGCAAGGAGAGGTAATGATGTTGTTCCAAAGCAAACTTTACCTCACTCTAAAATAAAATATGGCATCTTGTATACAGGATCACATAATGAATTCCTAATTCCTATTCAGACTGTAAGAATAACAAGTTAATTGATATGCCTTGGTACCTAGGAACACTTCAGATAAGGAAAAACAATAGAGCATCATATCTTCTTATTTAAATAAAATAAAATGTAGAGAGTAAAATTAATTCATTAGCATCCAAATTGAGGGGATAGAATGTACTGGGTTTATTAGTTTCTAGAGATTCTAAAACAAAAAGTTCTGAATTTAGCTTAGTCCCTATTATAAGTGGAAGTCCTCTCAATAATGGGGAAAAATTTCCTACATTCTAATATTAATTATTACAGTACAAAAGGGGGAAGGAAAGGAAACATAACTCATCCAAGTAAAAGAAACAAGAGTTTCTCCAACTAGGCAATATGACCCACAGAAAGGTAAGACTTACGGTGTGGCTCTACCATCATCATGGCCTCCTTTTCTGACATAACAAGCTGGCAAAACTGGTCCCCCACATTGGCCAGTATGTATTTTGAGGTCTCCAGATCAATTCCTTCTGCAAGGGAGGAAGAGGGAATCCACAGATTCATGGCTTCTGGATCACTTTGTTGTGGACTCAAAAACCCTTCTACACGGAGGATACCTTTCCGAGTGAAGATAAGCCTGTGAAGAAAAAAGTTAGTCATGGTTAGGCATGGTAGCCATAGCCAAGTAAAAATTCTCACTGAATTTGAAAATTTGACCTAAGCCTTAGTGCTATCACTCAGGTTCCTGTTGTTCTTTACTCTTATATGCATTAGCTTTGAAAACAAGAAATATTGGGAACAATTTTTAGGGCTTTTTATATATGACTGCAAAAATTCCTATCAGTTCCTATGTTCCTTTGAGTGCTTCAACTCCTCTGTTTTCTCTGTAATGAAGGAAAAATGTAATGGGAAAATAAGCAACTCCTCCACTATTTCTTGAGTGGTGGTGAAGTTACATGTCTAAGGGGATGGGATGGGATCTTGCTAAGACCTAGTAGTTCAGTGGCATATTTATTGAAAATAGCCAACAGCTTTCTGAATCACAAGTCAAGTTACTCTAAAGATTAAGAAAAAAAAAAGGCAAATTTACCAATTTAAATAGGGAAACTCAACTGAGCTGGAGGGCTGATAGCTAATGTTCACAAACCTTAGAGCTTCGATCCTCCAAAGGTAAACTAAGTTATGACTGTATGATACAGTACCATCAAAGAATTAAAGCGTCAAAGATATTCCATTTTCAATAAGCCTATGTTTAAACTTCAGAGTTCAAAAGAATTTATCTTTGAACTCTAAGAACTGTCACTATCATAAAGCTGGTCATTGGCACAGCAAAGTCCTAAGTAAAGTACTTCCCTCTACCAGCACAGACTGGCATCTGCTCTAGAGTTTAATCATTTTAGAGCAGGGGTATTTAACTTGTTTGTCTATGAACCCTCATGGAGAAACTGTGAACTTAGATGGGAAAATTAAACTTTCATTTTCACTAACTTCTTATCTAGCTGAAATTTAGTATTTCTTTCAGTTATTAATAAAAAACCCTACTATTCCTGAAGAAGAGGTCACAAATTCCAACATACTATCAAAGGGGATCATAGCCCAAAAAAAGGCATAACTGTGATGGGACATACCCAAACTGAAATGGGGACTGAATCTTGGTTGGTTGCTCCATTTTATTAGACCTTTCAATTTACAGAATTAAATAACTTTTTAGGGGCAGCTAGGTAGCACAGTGGATAGAGTACCAGCCCTGAAGTTAGGAAGACCTGAGTTCAAGTCTGGTCTCAGACACTTAACATTCCCTAGCTGTGTGAACCTGGGCAAGTCACTTAACCCCACCCAACTGCCTCAGAAAAAAAAAAAATAAAATAATTTTTTTTTTTTTTTTTTAGAAATTTTAAAAACTGAGACCCAAGCTTAAACCCAGGATTCCCTTGCCATATGAAATACTGGGGCAGCTGATTTCTTAATTGGATAATATGATACAAAGAATAGTGAACTATCTTGGCATCAGGTTTTGGCTCTTAGTGGCACATATTTAATGTATGTGCTTGGCCAAGTATCCTCTTTTTAAGCCTCATCTCTATCTTATATCACTGTCTACATGATCAGATGAAAAAGTACTCTGTAAACTTTAAAATGTAGGTATGGCACAAGCAGGACAAGTTATTTGTTTACAATCTTAGGACAAGAGAACAGGCACAGTCTGAGAGTGAGGTGAAGAGTTAGAGAGACACAAGGGATGTAGTGCAGAAAGATAACCAGAAAAGTACCTGCGGAAGTGAAAGAATCGGCAGGCCACAGTGGAATCATCTTGTTCTTGCTCTTTAAACTTTCGGTAGCGCTCCAGGCGGCACTCCCTGCACTTATGGAGGTGAGGGGCCACATTAATGCAGGATCCATCTTGGAGGAAAGGCTCTCCTGACTGTTTGAGCTTTCTCACCTTGCTCATGTCTTTTAGCACAGACTGGCCAACTGTGGTGGGAGAGAGGAGTGGAAAAAAACAGAAAACACTGGTCAAAACAGCCCAAAACAAAAGCTGGAACTTGACTGGCAACTATGCTTTTCTCAAAGGACATCACTCAATCCTCTTTGCCCAAGCCAGCTGCTAGTTCCTATAGTCCCTTACTTGGCTTAATGCTGGCTTTTTATTACTTTTTCTTATTAAAAAAAAGTTTAACTTACCTGTCTATTTCCTCTCCAATTTGCTCACTCAGAGGAAAAGAGAGAAGGGACACAGAAGCTAGAAACTGAGGACAGTAGAGGGCTTGGGAAAGGAACTGTGCTAGTTAGTTGTCATATCATATTGGTTGGTCCTCTCCAAAGATAGGATGAACACAAGAGATCAGGGACTCCAAAAAATTGGTGGCATTTGCCAATTATTTTTAAGTACCTAAAAGGTTGCGCTAAGTGAACCCAATCAATCCATGCTATCAATGTTTTAAACCCCATGAGCTTCAATAGAAACCCGTCCCCCTCAATTAATAACTTGTATTCTTCCCAGGTGAACCACAGCTCTTTCAATTATTAAAAAACAAAAAAACAATTTTACACTATTCTTCATCAGAACTACTTATCACAAGAATGTTTTCTTTCTAGGGCCAAGGGTCCTAATATTTTGACCAAGGAAGCAAAGATGAAGGGTAGTTTAATTCTCTTCATAGCTATTTACAAAGGACTGATTTGAAACTGGCTTTCTACCCACTATTCTAGTCTTTTACCCAAATCAGAATGTTATGAAAGTGCTTGGACACCGAGTCAATAACCTTGTGCACATTATTGTGATTACCTCCAAATCACTGTAATTAAAGGCTCTAGCATAACACAAAAAATATATGTACAACCAATGGAGAATAGAATGACAACCAATGGAGAACAGAATGGCAACCAACTAGTCTCCATTTTTCCTAAAGACAGAACAAGGGAAGATGGGCTCAAACTGAAGCAAGAGTGATGGAAGCTGAATATAAAGAAATATTTCCTGATTAAAAAAACAAAAAACAAAACAACAATGGAACTGCATTTATAGGGACTACTGTCAAGAAAAATTATTGGATTTACTTTTCTGGATGTTAAAAATAGGAGAGACAGCTATTTAACTGTTATAACTTAGATGAAATCTTTCCCAGGGACAAAGGAATGACCTAGATTATAGACCATTCCTGTAAGATTCTCTGTGCTAACAGGGCATAAAACTCTGTACTAAGAATTTTTATATATGAAGGAATGTGCCAGGGCACAGAAAATCAATCCTGTGTATACCCTGGTAGCTCAGCTTGGCTCAGCACCATCACCTTTCAGAGGGGCTGTTCGAGGTCGGCCTTTAGGAGCCTGCTTCCCTCTTCCTTTTCCCAGTAACAGTTCAGCATGTCGCTCTCCATTGGGGCCCAGCTTTCCCATTAGGTGCTCTGGGATTCCCTTCAACCCAGCCTTGGCTTGCAGCTGCTCCTCAGAGTCACTCAGATCTGACAGGTCACTATTGGTGCTGGAATCTGAGTCCTGTTTAGATGTCATACTTCGCTCATCCAGTGAAAACCTTTTTACAGCTTCAAAAGGAGCTTTGTTATCATGTAAAAACTCTGTTGAGGAGAGAAAGCCAGTTGGGTGCCTGCCAAAGATATTAGTAAAGGTTTTCAAAAGGGGATTGTCCTGTTGCCCAGGCCCAACTGATGGCTTTTCCTCCGTTGGGCTGGAGGAGAGGGTGGGCATCTCAATAGGTTGTGAAAGAGTGCTGGTGGGTGAATTAGAGCGGCCATTTCCCATCGCAGAGAGGCTTGGGACACCAGGAGGCACAGCTGAGCTAGGTGCATTAGAACCTAGCTTGGAAGAATCAGTTGTGATGAAGAGAGATTTCTTCTTTGCTAAGGATGCTGAATCAGCAGAGGCATGAGACTCTGGCCAGCTAGAAGCTGCTTTGAGTGCTCCAGGGGTAGCAGAAGTGGAGCCACCTGCTGTCTGAGATGTAAAACTGCTGAAAGGACTGAGATCAGCTTTCTCTGCAAATGCCAGGAAAGGGTTGGATGGCTCTTCACGGGACAACTTAGGGGGCTGCAAAAATAGATTTTCATGATTCTCTGGGGCTCGGGTATTCAAGAGGCTCCTTGAGAAGGCTGGAGTGAGGGTAGGCATGGACTCTGCAGGCATCTTTCTATCCAGGGCACTGCCAGCCTTCGTATCTGCTGCCAAGGTAGGTTTGCCTTTACAAAGCCCAGAGCTCAGGCTCTCTAGGCTCTGTTTGAATGAGTCCCGAGCAGAGGACTCATCAGATAAACTCTCTGAAATAGCTGTGAAGTAGTTACTTGAGGGCAAAGTCTGTGACATGCACTGAAAAAACAAGTTCTTTGAAAGATCAGAATCTTTCTGGGTTTCTGTAGCAGAACTGGAGGCAAAAGAAAACCCCAAAGGCTTGCTCTCTGTAGCCAAGACCCCATTGGACTGGGCTCTAACACTTCCAAAAGCCAAGGATTGGGAAGAACTTGAGAGAGATGCTCCAAATCCAGAAGAAGCCAAGAGGGAGTTTCTGGAATTCTGAAACAGGAGGAAATCATTCATTATTTAGTGACTTTTTAAAGACTTGCTTATTATAACTTCCCCAAATCTTACAGTTTCTTTCTCACACCTGGTAGATAATACCATTCATATTTTTCATCAGTGAATCCCACGACTCAAACATTCTATTACTGTCCACTACCCACAACTCCATGGAGATACAGCCATGGTATCCTGGTCACATGAGACACCAATTAATGGTGTATGGATATTAGTCATTTGCCAAAGATGAGACAAGATGGGAATAATCAGTGCTAGAGGACATAAGAGAAAAATAGATATACTAATGCTTTGCCGATACAGTTATGAGGTAGTCCAATTTGGAATTACTCAAAGAAAGTAACTAAAATATATATAACTTTTTATCCAGAGATTTCACTACGAGGCATATCTGAAGAGGTTCAAAGACAAAAGGACCCACATAACACCAAAATATTATGGCAGCACTTTTTAACATAAAAAACTGGAAACAAAGTATTAGCCCATCAACTAGGGAATGTTTAAACAAACTGTGGTACATAAATGTAATGGAATTTTGCTATGCTTTAAGAAATGTATCAAGTATGAACTATTTATATACATCTTCTCTCCCCCATAAGAATGTAAGCTCTTTGAAGTTAAGGGCTATTCCTGCCTTTCTATTATGTTCACAATGCTTAGCATAGAGTCTGGTACATAATAAGTATTTAATAACATGGCTGAAAATGTTTAATACAGAGAAGCAAAAGAAGACTGAGATGATCTGATAAAAAGCTAAATAAGTAGTGGCAGTAAAATAATATATACTCCAAATGGAAAGAACATGACAATTTAAAATGAAAGACATGAAATTATAATAACTTAAGCTTGTCTCTACAAATGAAGTATGAGACATATGAGAAGGTATGACCTCTCCACTTCACCCCTCTCCCATCTTTTTTGCAGGAGTTAGGATCCATAGGTGTAGAACACTGCATATAACATCAGATTCTGATGTGTTGATTAATTTTTCCATACTACTTTTTCCCCTCTTTTTTATTCTTTATTTTAAGTCTCAGCTCTCCGGAAGGGAGGGAAAGATAGATAACATAAAATATAATTTTTTAAAAAGCATATTTATAGTATATTTAATGAACTTAACCAGAAACAAGACAAAAAGAACCATTCTGTAATGTTCCCTCAATAGCTGATCTGATTGGCCATCACATACTAAAAAACATAAAGCTTAAGACTGAACTAAGACTTTTGCAATCACCTGTACAATATTCAAAAGTAAATAATTCTACCAGGAAATTTAGAAAAGAGCTTTTCCCTCACTATTCCCATATGATTATTAGCTAAATCTGAAGCATACCAAGTAATCCATGAAACATTTAACTAACTAAATTGTTTTTAAAAGACTGTTAGAGAGGATAAAGTTACTGTGAACTGCCAAACTGTCTTGTTGGGAGGTAAGCTTAGTTCTGCAAAGAAATTCTATGCTTGGGAAAAGTATTATATTTTATTAATCAGAAACTATCAGAGATTGTTTTGCTTTTTTAGAATTCAATGAACTTTAATTATAAGCCCACCCCTATAGTACATATTTGAACCTTGAGTCCACAAACACTCCAAATTACATTAGAAACTGTTTTAAGCTGTTTCTCATTTACTTTGGGGAAAAATTCTTTATAGATATGTTCCTTTAATACATACTTAATTAAAAAAAAATTAAATGCAAATATTGGTATTTTACTTATGAAGAAACCAGTCCTGTGATATGAAAGATTTTAATCATGATATATGAAATGAGAAAAAATAAATCACAAAATGTATGTGAAGCCATGCCTGACAGGTAAAAATGGCTAAAAAACAAACAGAAGGACAATTTTGGAAATGATGTCCAAAATAATGTGTTTAATATTTTGATGTACATAATTATATCACATTTTGAAAAAAAAAAAAATGAAGTCTTAAGACTTTTTTTTTTTGGGGGGGGGGAAGTGGGTGTAATACAGATGAGAGGAGATGTAAACTCTCCTCCCAATTTTATAGGAAAATACATAGTCTCAGAGTTGAAAGGGTCCTAAAAGTTCATTTAGTCTAACCTATATCTGAAGAGAAATCTAACATTCCTAACAAGGGAGGAAAGGGAAGAGAATAAAAACACACACACACACACACACACACACACACACACACACACACACACACGTGCTTTCTATGTGCCAGTCACTGCTAAGTGCTTTTTACAAATATTATCTTTTAACCAATTTGACAGTTCATCATAAAATGATTTTTGGAAAGGATCACAGAGGCCATCTACAACTTCCTTATTTTATAGATGAAGAAACTGAGGCCTAGAAACATTAAATGACTTGCCCATGACTACAAAGGAATTAAGACTCTATTCAAGTTCTTACCCCAAACCAAACAATTTTTACTCCATTCTGCCCTCCTCTTATTTTAACATAAGGCTTAATTGTTAATTATTAGCAATTAATTAATTAGTAATTAATATGAGCATTATTCTTTGAAGTCAATCAGAGTTTCTCTTGCTTAATGTCTCAGAACAGGGAAAAATTCAGGACAAGGATATTAGAATTTTTTTTGAGGACCATTTATGGTGTAAATCAGGAGTCATCAGATATTTGTGTACCGTTTGTGGGTAATTTGCATATTCTTTAGCAATTGTACTGGTTATTATCAGCTATTTTAAAGTTAAAATAGAACAATCACTCTCTATTGGTGTCACCAAATTTTTTTCTCACTTCTGGTTTGCCTGTAATCACTGACTTGAATCCCGTATATTAACAATGTATAGAGGAGAAACTAATCCTATTTTGGATTAAAACTCCTTGTTAGTTTATTGGCTAGGTTTAGCCATGTTCTTTGAAAAAAGTATAAGTAGCACAGATTTCAAACATTAAAGTTATGCTTTTTCATTAAAAAGAAAAGGGGAATATAATTTATAAAGTTTTCTACTTTCCTTCAAGTAATTCAATTCCAAATTTCTTCAAAGGATAAGTGATGAAAAATTACATTTGAACTTGGTATTTATTTAAGGCACTAAGTTTTCCAGTGGTTAGATGTCCCCATTTTGGAATCTGGTATTATAAAGTAGGCATTATTTCCTGTATTTTAAATTATATTCCCAGAGGAGATCCAGGTTGAAATATCAGCAAAATGAAGGAAACAGTCCCAGAAATTTCAACAGCTAACTAGAAAATGTTTTCTATCATACATTTTTACCTATTCAGCTTCTAAAGACTTTAATTTTGTAAGTCTGCAGCATTTTGTGGTTCTTTATATGTAAAGTTTAGTCTATTTTGATCCATATTACCTTAAGTAGAGTCTTTTTAAAATGAGTTAAAACTATGGGAAACTTGGGAATCCTTAGAGAACCTCAGTTGGCTCACAGATGAGAACAAAGATATCACTACTTCTGTATGTTTCCCCTCCAGAAAGAATAATAATCTGTGTAAAATCTTTATTTGAAGTCCCCTTTTTCTCTTCTATGAGATACAGCCAACCTTACTTTTCCTTTGATTACCAAGAGATTATAAAGACAAGCCTTCATCCAGGTGAAATGTACTTATCATTTAAAAAATTTTCCCTTCTTAAAATCATAAACTTAACAAATATCAGCTAAGATACCTATTATGTTTTACATGAATCGTTTAATCTTTAGATCCTTAGGATGCAAGATCCTTGAAAGTATAGATCACAATTCTACCTATTAGGCATAGTGTTTTATAGTTTTTTGCATTTTTTTGCATTTTTAAATTTTTTTTTTTGCATTTTTAAAAAAGTTATGAGTTAGTTACCAAAAAAAAAAAAAAA
>JAJPUD010014127.1:12230-41640 GCA_023553655.1 Myrmecobius fasciatus
CCCCCCCCAAAAAAAAACCCCAGCATACATTATAATGGTAAACATAAAAATGTTACCAATGATTTAGATTGTTTGGGAAATCTGCTTATTGCAATCTAGATAAAACTGAATTTACATTTTAGCAACCAACTACATATCAAAAGTAGACTGAAAATATGTGAGATGGCTGTTTATCTTAACTAATTCTGTTAATTTTTCCAAGGAAATTGTCTGAAATATAAAAACTTAAAAGAATTTTGGTTGAACCCTACCAGAAAAATATCAGCCTTTAGGAAAAATTTTTTAGAAAATTATGAACTGAAAACAGAGGATGGTAATGGTAGCCTATACAAAGCCTTATAGTGTTTACTGTTACAAACACTGAAATTATTAAACCCTCCCTTTTATAGGCCTAGTGAAGGATGCAATTGCTATATGAACCAAATGGATAACTGAATTTAAAAAAATTCTCCACTGGAAACATCTTAGGATTTCATTAAACTGGACTGCATAATCAGTTTTTGATTAGCCCAACTGTTGAGGCACCTATCAAATACTGATAAGTTATTAAAATAGATGCACTTGCCAACCAAAAGACAGAAATGACATCTCAAGAAGTATTAAAGGATCTTATAATTTAACAGTTATCTTAGAAATTATATTTTCCTATGGCAATTGAGATGGCTTCTAATTTGAGTCACAAATAACATCAAAAAAGAAAAGTGATTATAAAATACTTGCCTCAAGTTTCAGTTACTCACCTCTCCCTGAGTCTGAGACCAGCTAACTTTCTGTTTCTCCTGCAGGGGCACTGCTGAAAGGCCAGTGTCAGAGATTCTCACGGTGGTTGGTGTTGAGCTGGTGGTTGTAATCACTGCTGTTGAAGCTGCCAGACTCTGAGCACCTGGATCCAGTGATTTTCCAGCCTCCTTGTTTCCAGCTCCACCCACCTCTGTGACCAAAGGTGACTGCCCTGTGGCTGAAGAATATGGAGTGAAAGGTACAGGCATGTCCCCACCCAGAGGCTCATCCTGAACCACCAGAGTCCTGCCATTCTCTTTGGTGTATGTGGCAAATCGAATGTTTCGATTGATCTGGGGAACAAATGGAGGCAGCTGCTTGGCCCTTTGATCCAGCCCTGGCTCTCCACTGGAACTCCCTTTCCAGGGCCCTCGATTTGTCTCACTTCCATCACTCCCATTACTGTCTACTTCACTCCTCTCTCCTTTTAATTTCTTTGTTGCAGGGTCACACCCAGAATCTGAAGCACTTTTCCTCCTCCGTCCATCTTTCCCCTCTATGTTCTCTCTTTTCTTCTTTCCTTTGGACGGTTTTACAGCTTTTAATGTACTTCCCTACAAATGCAAAATCCAGAAAGATTTTATTAAAAAGGAACTTCTATTCTGTTAATATTATAAACCGATCTGTTTCCAGAAACAAAGCAAAAAACAAAAAAGCAAAGATATTTAAGTTCTAATTTGTTTTAATATATATTCCAACTATTTTAACCTACTATGAATTTCTCTATTATACTTTTAAGCAGTTTCCCCCTTTATAAAAGCTCCTGTCACCTCAGAGGGATTTCAAGTAACAAAGATCTTCTGTATAACAGTTAATTATTCTTAACACCAATTCATTGTCATCATACCAGATTCCACTTCCTAGAATGTCACATACTAGAATGTTCTAGTATAAAATGACAGCCTCCATTCTTCATAAGATAAGGGATTTATGGATTCTTTAAGGAAAAACAAATTTCATCATGTATTTATCTCTGATATAAACAAACACCTCAGCAGTTAAAGAAATACTACCATTTGCTCTTGCCATAAGTCACAAATATATGCATGAACTATGGAGCTTTACTAACAATCTCCCAAATTTTCTATTTCACACAAGAATAGGTTTGAAGGGAGAAAAGAAGTGTAAACTACCATATCTTTACAGGCAGATCTATTATTACAATTTAGTAGTAATAATGTCAGAGTCCATGAAATTAAGCTAGGTATCATTGGTGAGCTGGTCTGACATCACTGCAGCAGAAGGCTAGAAAGAACCATCCTTTTATTTTTTTCTTTTATTAAAGCTTTTTATTTTTCAAAATTTTTTAATATTCAAAATTAGCCTTTGCAAAACCTTGTGTTCCAATTTTCCTTCCTTTCCTCCACCACCTCCCCTAGATGGCAAGTAGTCCAACATATGTTAAACATGGTAGAAATATATGTTCAATCCAATATATGCATGCATATTTATACAATTATCTTGCTACACAAGAAAAATCAACTCAAACCAGAAAAAAAAAGAAAAGCAAAATAAAATATAAGCAAACAACAAAAAGAGCAAAAATGCTATGTTGTGAACTAAACTCAGTTCTCCATAGGCCTCTCTCTGGATGTATATGGCTTTCTTCATCACTAAATAATTGGAACTGGTTTGAATCATCTCATTATTGAAGAGAACCACATTGATCATCGTATCATCTTGTTGCTGTGTATAACAATCTCCTGAGAATCATCTTTCTTTTAAAGAATTATCTTCTTTAAAGGGTGCCCAGAGATCTAGCTGGTTTTCTGTGTTTCATATCAGCCACTAGATATCTGCTGATTGTTTATAACTTTGATTTACTTGGTCTAGGCATCCTATTCTGTTTTGTTGTTGTTGTTGAAGCAATTGGGGTCAAGTGACTTGTCCAGAATTACACAGCTAGGAAATGTTAAGTGTCTGAGACCAGATTTGAACTCAGGTCCTCCTGACTTCTGGGCTGGTGCTCTATCCACTATGCTACTTAGCTGCCCCTGGGCATCCTATTCTGAACCATAGTAGAGTACAATAAGGTGTTCTGCTAGACAAAGTCTTGCAATATGTTAGCCACAAACATTTCTTTAATTGTGACTGTTGGCCATATTAGTTAACAATGGTCAATAATTAATCCTACATCTTTCCTTAGTCTTTAAGGAATCTCATTTATTTGAATTCATTTAGATACTGGTCTTGGATCTATCTACTTATTTTTATTCCTATGTTGGTAATAAACATTGGTAATCTCTGTTTTCTCTCACTACTTTGATCCTTACTGCCAGTTCCATACATTCTGCACTCTATCATCATCTTCATTGTTCTCATCATACAGTGAACTGAAAGATATTACGATCAGAAGTTTTACACAAAGGGATAACAAATATTCAAATACTCCTTGTATGTTTGACCCAGCCCTCATAGCACTCTATTAGGACAAAGAAGATGCCAAGAGAGCTTCACGAAGAGTATCTTTCCTAGCAGAAAGAACTCAGGCAACAACATCAAAAAAGATCTGTGGAAACAATACTAAAAAGACATTGACAGGTGGCTTTAGCTTGAAGAAGTTTCACATTTACTTTAACCAATATAAGTCCCAGTCTATAATATGCAATGGCAACAATTCTAACTCAGTGAGTGTTGCATGCTATAAGAGGCACTAAGAAAATGTTATAAGATTTCAAATACTTTCTGGAGCCCATCAACAAAGCAATGAATGAAATGCAGTTTCTCTTTAATTTATTTATCATTTTATGTTACACTGACTACTTAAGTGTAATAAGATTATTAGGTCCAGTACATCTCTCAAACATATAAGATTGGATAAAACAATTAAGGCGTAAAGAATTTGGTCTTTTGGTTTTAAATCTGAGAAATGACTTGTAAATAATAACAGGAATTGTGATTGAAAAGGCTCACTATGGAATATATAAAACAACAACATCCCCTCTTATTCACTCTTACCTTAAATGGAACTGCTATTAATGGTGGTGCCATGGGAAAGAAAAAGCGTATGTATGTTTAAAAGTGTATGTATGTTTGTATATTGGGGGGAAGGGAGGAGGAAGAGATGCGGGGCAGGGACAGAAATGGGGAGGAAAAGGTACAATAATTTATATCCAATATTTCCTTTAGTATACAGAGTAAGTACAGATTAAATAATAAAGCCAAGACCTTACTTGCCTTACTCCCAGAGACTCAGTGCATTACTGTACCTCATTCTGAGAAGGAGAGCTGTCCATCAACATCACATGTATCAATCTGGGATCCACTGATTTGATCTCACCACTCTATGATAATTTTCAAATTTGATGAGAAGTTGGACCAAGATGGAAAGGAACATGAGAATAAAAGACATTTAAACTTAGCAGCCAAAAGAAATACATGACACATTATCAATTAACTCAACATTCATGGTTCTTTCTTAGAAATGACATTTTCTACTTCTATACTATTCAACTCTTCTTTTATATGTTACTGAGACTAGAAAAGTGGAAATACTTCTGAAACTAATCACATACAACTCATGATACTAAATATGCCTGAAAAAGTAAAGGTATGAAACCAATTCAGAATAGTAAATACATTTATTTTCTAAGAATACTTTCATCCACTTCTTGATCATAAACCATTTTATTACCAAGTCTAGACTAAGTTTCTCAGTCCATATCTATTTTGTTGGAAACCATATCTTGTGTTCTATGAACAAAGTACATTTCAAGAACTTCAGAAATCCATATTTGAAATATATTCTTTGCCCCTCTTCCCCCTTTTAAATGAACAAGTATTTTATTTTCTCCTTTTCATTCCCATTCACAATTCAAAAGAAAAGGAAACTTGTAAGAATTAAAAAAAAAAAAAAGCCACATATAGTCACTTGCTTACTGTTCTTAAAACACGGCCGGGATTCTGAAATATGACAGTACCTTATATAAGAAAATGCAAACTAAATGCCCCAAGATTCTCACCTCTGATAAAGACACCTCCATAAGACGAGTGAGAGAGTCTTGTCGGCTTACAATACCACAGACCCAACCTTCTTCACCTTCTGGTTGGTATACTTTGACCCTCTGGCCTTTGACACTATAGGGACCTAGAGGTGAAATCAGTCAGCATCAATGATAAAAGAACAAATGTTAGTTCCATTTTACCAGGGCAATCAAAGCAGAATAGTGTAAAGCATTAATATTTATGTTGGTCAGTTAAATTTGTGTTGTCAGTTTCCAGGCAGAAGTAAATAAATTGGGAAAGCTAGGTACACCATATTTAGCCATCTAAAAGATATGGAAATACTTAAAATAAAAAACTACTTATGGAAATACTTAAAATAAAAAAACTATTTCAAAAGAAAAAGTTCCTTTATATTGTTCCTCCCCAAATCTCCCATAATTCTGTCATTTATTTGGGAACTCCTCAGATTTTCTAAAACACCTGGATTTATATTCCTTGGTTAAGCGACAAAGAAAATAAAAAAAAAAAAAATAAATAAATAAATAATAATTTTTTTTTAAGTTACCCTGATACTTGGTGGTTAATATAGGGTTTTAAAAAAAAGGAAAGTTAATAAACTGAATAAATCATTGTGCTTAGGAATGATAAATCATTTCTTTCAAAAAGAGGGGGTGGGAAGCTCGATGTGGGCAAAAAAGATACAGCTTCTACACTAAAAATTGTTTGATCAAATTTAAAACCTTGTTTTCTTAGGAGAGTAAAGCACTTTCATGTGCTACTCCAATAGCACGTACTAGTGATTTTCTCCTTATTTAACTGATCCTCTTGATGGACAATGTCCCTCCCATGCTACAATTGTCCCTGTTATACTAACACTATTCTACTGATCCCAGATGGCTATTTCACAATCCACCCCATCATTTCCAACACATTTGAGTGTTTACTAAGTCAAAAACCTCATTTATCCTTCAGTCACTTTTATACTCGGTCACACCTTATACAGCCTTAACTCTTTGTTTCCCCAGTTTTCCCCCCTCCCTTCATCCTTCCAGCAGGTCAATTTTCCTACTTAAATCTGCTTAGACTTTCTTTGCCTGCAGAGTCACAATAACATTTGGGCATCCCATGCCACTGAACTGAAATGTTTACAAGGATCAGTGGGGAAAAGGAAGTGGCAGAAGAAGAAAAATAAGCAAAGCAACAGTCAATGCCAACTTGGATCACTAGAGGAAACCTGAATGTGTTGGAGTGGGCGTTTTAATCTCTTATGAGATAACTCAGGAAAAGAACATGGTACACAATTTCACCATCCTCAACACTGGCCATAGGGTTGTTCTAAGTAGCTCAGGGCACAGGAAACTATCTGTTCTTACCTCGACTGAATATTTCCTGGAGCTTTTGGTCACTGATCAAAGCATTAACTGTATCTCTCAATGCAGCATGTTCTAGAAGAATCTGGTTCTGGCTCTCTGTTCCCATCTGCCAAAAATAATTGAAAAAAAAAAAAAACACCACATGTTAAGAGTTAGCGTTAGCATCTAGTTAGTGAGGGGGGAAAAAAAAAAAGAATGTCTCCTTAGTAGTCATGTTTCTAGATTTAGGTTTGTAGTACTAGAGCTAAAAGAGGACCCTGGGGTTTCTAACTTTTTTTGTGCTGTGGAGCACTTTGGCAATCTGGGGAAGCCCACAGCCCTTTTCAGGAGAATATTTTAAAAATATATAAGATTAGGGGCAGCTGGGTGGCAACGTGGATAGAGCACCAGCTCTGAAATCAGGAAAATCTGAGTTCAAATCTGCTTCAGACACTTAGTACTTCCTAGCTATGTGACCCTGGGCAAGTCACTTAACCTTAATTGCCTCAGCAAAAAATAAAATAAAATACACACACACACACACACACACACACACACACACACGATTACAGAAGAAACAAATTACGTTGAAATAAAGATTTTTTTTTTCCTCTCCAGGTTCATGGACCTTTTGAAATCTGTCCACAGTGGGTAAGTGGACCTCAGCTTAAGAACCTTGATCTATTCCAATGTCTTCATTTTCCAGATGAAGAAACTAAGACCCCAGGGAAGTTAAGTGGATTTGTTCAGTTGGCAGTAAGCAACACTGTGGAATTTAAACCTGGGACCTTTTCACAAGACTCATTTTTTTTTAAAACCACTATAAGTTTTATTTTATTTTATTTTTATTAATACTTTTTATTTGCAAAACATATGTATGGGTAATTCCTAAACATTAACCCTTACAAAGCTTTCTGTTACAAATTTTTTCCCCCCTACTCCCCATCCCTCCCCTAGATAGCAGGATATCCACTACATTATGTTAGAATACTTAAGAAATCAAATATATGTATAGTTATTGCCACACATCATTTTTTTATTCAGGAGAAATCGTATCTACAAGAAAGAATAATCCGATAAAGGAAATACAATGCAAGCAAACCTCAATAGAGAACATGAAAATGTTATGTTGTGGTCCACATTTCACATCCCTCTCTCTGGGTGTATATGGCTTTCTTCACTCAACAATTGGAATTGGTTTGAAGCATTTCATTGTTGAAGAGAGTCATGTCCCTTAGAACTGATCCTCATATAGTATTGTTGTTGCCGTGTACAATGATCTCCTGGTTCTGCTCATTTCACTCAGCATCAGTTCATGCAAGTCTCTCCAGGCCTCTCTAAAATCATCCTGCTGGTCATTTCTTACAGAGCAATAATATTCCATAACATTCATATACCATAATTTATTCAGCCACTCTCCAACTGATGGGCATCCATTCAGTTTCCAGTTTCTAGCCACTACAAAAAGAGCTGCCACAAACATTCTTGCACATGTGGGGCCCTTTCCTTCTTTTATGATTTCTTTGGGATATAAGCCCAATGGAAACACCGCTGGGCCAAAGGGTATGCATAGTTTGATAACTTTTTGAGCATAGCTCCAAATTGCTCTCCAGAATGTAAACCACTATAAGTTTTAGAGTAAGTAGAAAATCTCTATAGAAAAACCTTCATCTCTGACTTTCAGAAAGCTTCACCCAAAAGCTAGCTTCAAGTAAATGCTTTCATCTACATCATGTTGATAAGTACATAGGCAAATACTCCACCAGAAAATTTTCTCCAAGTTGACATAACTGACCCCATATTACTTTGAGGGCCTATTTACCTGTTCAGAAGGTACCTAATTATACCAACCTAGTCAGGCAATCATTATAAAGTGTCAATTATATGCTAGAAACTGAGGATACAAAGCAAATAGAGAAGTCTACATTTGATCATAAAGGTGATAAACCACTAGAATTATCTAAATAGAAAAGTGATGCATCTGTTCATCTTGTTGGCAAAAATATGAGACTGTGTCAAACACTTGGCTGAAATCTAAACAGACTATTATCTACCATATTACTATAGAACTAATGGTCCTGACTAAAAAAGGAAACAAGATTAGTGGTACTTCCTGAAGCATGATATTAGTGGTATTACCATACTGACTTTTAGTAATCATGATCACTGATTCCAAATATTCACAGACTATACTTTTAGGACAAAGACAATGTGTCAGAGCTTTGCCAGAATTGAAAAAAAAAGAACTCTACCTTCTTCCTTTTTGAACATCAGAACATTTGCTGCCTCTAACACCAATAACATATTCCCTAAGATGTAACTGCTATTCTTCAAGACATACAGGCCTTTTCCTTTCTTTTTCCTTCTCTCAGTTTAAAAGTCCTCTCCATATAATTTGAAAGTTTCCAGATAAAAATACTTTTACTGGTCCTGTGTGAGTATCCTGTATCCCTACCCAAAAGCTGATTATCCATCTATTTTAAGCTGTGGTCCAGAATTCCCCAAATCTCTTTTTCTCATCTGAAGACCTTACCTTCAGGTGGTAACAGTAATGAAACATTAATTATCTCCCTAAGGTCCTGAATTTCCTGCCTAAGATTTCATAATTCCTAGCAATAATTTTTTAGGCTCCTTCTGGTGGTATCAGAGGATTTAAGAAGAAGAAAAGAACTTCTAGATCACAGTGCAACCCTCTCATCTTTCAGACCAGAAGCTGATACCCACAAGGTCACAAGGCACTATATAGAAGGCTTCTGAAGAGAGACAGCTCCTCTAGCTCCAAGTCCAGTTCTTTCCCCCCCTCTATTATGTTGCTTTTATTTGTTTCTACTCAATTCACCAGGAATGGGCAGGGGTCTCTGGATCTGACAAGTTTCTTTGAAGCCTTCTGTCAAGTCTCCAAAACATGCCTCCTCCCCCTCCCCCCCATAAGTCAATTGTTCATATTGGGTCAACAATGGATGTCTCAATACCCTTAAGCAGGAAATCATCAATCATTTTTATTTCTCTCATTTTTCTCTGATCATTCCCAAATCATCTCTCTTCTGCTGGCATTTGTAGATCTGTATCATTTCACGGAACACAAGAAATCTGTAGGATCACAGGATACAATCCAACATTCATTTATTAAATATCTACTATGTACCTGCCAGGTACTATGGATACTCAAAAGGATCTGTGATCTGCCTGATTTGGATATCACAATCATCTATGTCAAATCATCCTATATAATTCTTCTCCACAGCCTGACATGTGTTAGCTACAGGGAGGCTTGAAGTCAGGCCCTCCTTGCTTTCTCCTGAGATCTCCAGGGAAACAACAGAGCACTCTGGCTATCCACCTGTCATCCTTTTCCTTCAACTTGGGACCAGCTTTTCTTCCTACCATAAATTTCCTTGATGACACCCTTCATTCCTGTTCTCTGAAAGTTCCTCATTGGTTATATGTCACAACCTGCAAGCATCCACCATGTACCTATTGCCCATACTCCATCTTTAATACTGGTATTAAAAAGATAGATCTTTGTTGTAGAAACTTGAGGTTATTAAGCTCTGCAACTATCAAAAAGCAAACCAGCCTACTTTTCTCCTCTTATTCAACTCTGGACCCAACCTGTCTATGTAAATATATGATATCTGGGCAATAGACATCCTAAATCTGTTTGTTTTTCTGAAATATTTTGGGACTTGATACAATAAATACAATGTCATCTGTAAATAAAATAATCTGGATGAGTTCACCCTATGCAAGAAATCTTTTAGTTTGGATTCTGTACTCAATTTCCTGTACCATACATACATTTTCCTCTTTAATGCTTTCTCTGATGTTTATGATAAGAGTCATTGAATAGAATATAGCTTCTGTTATTATTTCTTTCAAATAATTCTGAATAATTCTGACATATGGGCTGGAAATACCTTGTTGAAAAAGAGTGTACTAATATTTTATGCTATGGGGCAGCTAAGTGGTGCAGTGGATGGAGAACCAGTCCTGAAGTCAGGAGGACCCGAATTCAAATCTGGCCCGACACTTAGCACTTCCTAGCTGTGTGACCCTGGGCAAGTCACTTGACCCCAACTGCTCCAGCAAAAGTAAATAAACAAAATATACATAAATAAAACCCTATTCAATTAAATGCTTTTTAATTGTCAATAAACAAGCAAAATGAGATCTCATATTCTGTATCTTTCAATTACTGTTTTTCACTAACATTCTCTTAAACAATATCCATGATGTATGTGATTCCCATAAAGATTTTGCATAAAGGCATATATAGGCTGACAGTACTAATGTTCTCTTGGTCACCGATTTTCAGTATTAAAAAGGTCTGAGATTCCCCCCTATGCTTTTGATATCTTCTTTCCTTTCAAATACTTGTCCACTGATCCATCAACACCCTCATATTATGTCATTTCCAGCACTGATTTTCAATATATATATACTTAATACAATATCAGGCTGTTTTGCCTACCTATTCTCAATGTGCCATTTATACCTACCAAATAGCATACCTGGGATTGTAAAGTTAGGGTTTAAGGTCCAAATGTGGTAGTTCCACCATCACTGGAGGGAGTTATTTGTTATGATTTTTACAAATCTTTTCAACTTGTTTTGTTATTCTCCCATTTTTATCCTTAAACGCCTCTAGAATGATTTTGCTCAGTTGGTTATCTTGCCAAGTCTTTTTAAAGCTAGTTTTGTCCTTCATTGTATCTCTCTGCATATTAGATGATTCTTAATTCTTAATTAGATTCTTAATTTTCCATCAGTTTTCTTCATAAACATAAATGAGTTTATACTCTAATCTGGCATTGCCTTTGGCAAACATATCTATCTATTTGGAAAATAAGTTAGATGTTGAATATGGTGCTTATTTGGGTTTTTTTGGTCTCTTTATTGTAGCAATTAACTTGTGCTTGTTAAACTTTTAAACAAAATTATAACAGGGATTGGTATATGCTCTTCACTTTCAATTTTAATGATCGATTATTTGTTTAAATATATACTAAGTTGTTTCTAGTATACATTGTCCCCTCCGTTTCCCTTTCTCTTTTTTTAAATGCTTTTTCCCTAGTTACATGTCAAAAAAATATCTTTTTAGCATTTTTACAAGATTTTGAGTTTCAAATTTTTCTCCTTCCTTCCCCTTCTCTTTCTAAGATCGTAAGCATCTTGATATAATTTATACATATGTTATCATGTAAAATGTATTTCCATATTAATCACAGTTCTGAAAGGGGAAACAGATCAAAAGGAAAAAAAAGAAAAAGGGGGAAATAGTGAAAAAAAATATCTTCAATTTGTATTCAGAGTTCATAAATTATTCATCTGGTTATGGGCAGCATTTTTTTTCATGAATTCTTTGTACTTGTGTTGAAACACTGCATTGCTGAGAAGAGCCGAGCCGAAGAGCTGGGCCAATCATAGCTGATCATAACACAATGTTGCTGATACTATGTGCAATGTTTTCCTGGTTTTGATCAATTTACTTTGTAACAATTTGTACAAGTCTTTCCAGGTTTTTCTGAAATCTGCCTGTTCAACATTTCTTATTACAAAGCAGTATTCCACAGCATTCATATACCATTGCTTGCTTAGCCACTGCCCAATTGCTAGGTATCCCTTTAGTTCTCAATTTGCCACCATGAAAAGGAATGCTATTAATATTTTTACACATGTAGGCCCTTTTCCTTTTTTAAAAGTCTCTTTGGGATACAGACCTTGCAGAGGGTCAAGGAATATGCTATGAAAAGTTTAATTACCCTTTGGGCATAGTTCCAAATTGCTCTCCAGAATGGTCAGATCAGTTCGCAACTCTACCCACAGAGCATTAGTGCCTCAATTTTCCCACATTCCTACCACTGTTGATCACTTTTCTTTTTTGTCATATTGGCCAATCTGATAGGTATGGCATCCAAGTTGTTTTAATTTGCATTTCTTTAATCAAAAGTGATTTAGAGCACTTCTTCATATGCCTATAGATAGCTTTGATTTCTTTATTTGAAAACTGCTTGTTCATATCTTTGATAATTTATCATTTGGGGAATGGCTTGTATTATAAATTTGACTCAGTTCTCTACTTGAGAAATGAGGTATTTATCAGAGACACTTGCTACAAAGATAAGTCCCCAGCTTTTTGCTTTCCTTCTAAATTCTGGTTTTATTAGTTTAGTTTGTACAAAAGCCTTTTAATTTAATATAATCAAAATTATCTATTTTGCATTTAATAATGCTCTCTCTCTTATTTGGTCATGAATTCTTCTTCCCATTGATTTGACAGATAAGACATAAGCTCTTCTAATCTGCCTATGGTATCTAACATTCTATTTACCTTAGTCCCAGTCTTGTTTATTTTTGATTAATTTAAACAAGTTCTTCAAGGTGCAGTTGAAGTCCTACACTAGTAAAATTTTGCTCTCTATTTCTTCCTCTAACTCATGTTATAATACTCGAGGAATATGTTTAGTACTGCTATTGCTTCATTGTCTATTCTACCTTTTAGCAAGATGTAGTTTCCTTCCCTATCTCTTTTAATTAGATTTTTGCTTTTATTTTGTCTGATTATGACTGCTACCGATGGTTTTTTTTTTTTTTAACTTCGGTTAAACTCCAAATGTTACTTTTATTTTGTGTGTATCCCTGTGTTTCAAATGTTTTTCTTGCAAACGTATTGTAAGATTTTGGTGTTTGTTTCCTTTTGTTATCCACTTCTATTTTATGAGAAAGTTCATCTAATTCATAGTTATGATTACTACCTGTGTATTTCCCTTCATCCTATTCTTCCTCATGTTTGTCCTCTTTCTCCTTTCATCCTTTCTCTCCTCACTTGTATTTTACTATTGTTTGCTACACCTGATCTGCTCTCCCTTCTGTCAATGCCCTGTGCCCTCTGCTCTTTACTCAATCTTGTCCTCTCCTACTTCCCTGTCCGGTAAGAGATTTCTATATTCAACTGATTGCAGTGATGCTCATTGCTCACTCTCCACTGTAATGTCTTCCATATCTCTTCAAGTGAAATAATTTACACCATTCTCTCCCTTTCTTCTACAGTCAATGCACTCCTCTTTCTCATCCCTTAATTTTTTTATGTCATTCTTTCAATATACCTTAGACTTATATTCTCTATGTATATTTCTCCTACCTGTGCTACTGATAATACTTTTTAAGAATTACAAGTATAATCTTTCTGTGTACAAATGTAAAGAGTTTAGCTCTACTGAATATCTAATGTTTTTTGTTTTTACCTGTTTCTGCTTCTCTTGGGTCTTGGTCACATTTTTGGTTTAGTTCTGGTCTTCTCCTTATGAAAGCCTGAAATCCTTCTATTTTGTTGAATGACCACTCCCTCTACCCCCCCCACCCCCGATTTTAATATGCTTAATTTTGCTGGGTAAGTGATTCTTGGTTGCAGTCTTAGCTTTCTTTGCCTTCTGAAATATCATGTTTCATGACCTCCAATCTTTCTCTTTTTTAAACTAATTCTTATTTTATATGTGATGGCATGAATCAAAAGTCTCTAGAGACTTAATTCAGGGATAACTCTCACATATGTTTTTTTGTTTAGTAAAATATAATCTATTTCCTTTGCTTCTGGTCCTCAACATGTTCAGTACTTACCTTTTTTTTCTTCCAGTAAAAATGTTCATGATATTAAGGTGTGGAAGCTTTTGTGCGATATTCAAATCTCTGGCCTCTTTCATTTCTTCTTCTTGAAACCTTCATCCTTTTCCATATATTTCCCACCTTTTCATTCTGATATTCCAAGGATAAGAGTGTAGACTGATTTAATTTGAAGGGTCTCTTATCAAGTTCTTCACAGTATTTAGCTATTTCTTAACTCTCAGCAACTGATATCAGTGTATAAACTCCAATTTTTTTTAAATGGAAGTCTTCACACAAATATTTGTCATTAGTACTGTAATATATGATGATAAAACATTCCATAAAAATACAATTTCTTGAGCACCAGCCCTGAAGTCAGGAGGATCTGAGTTCAAATATGGCCTCAGACAAGCAAGTCACTTAACCCAAATTGCCTCAGAAAAAAACCCAACAAATTTCTTATTACTTTTGGGTATATATTATTTTCTTTTATAAGAAGTACCTTTGAGTCAGTCTTCCATTTAGCTGTTGTCTTTGTTCTGGTTTCATTTATGTTGAAAATGTCAAGATTGATATCAAGTTCTAGCATATGATCACGATAGTTACTGGACAAGTACGTCACACTTAGAAGAGTAGTAATAAAATTAAAATTTTAATTAAATCACTGAACTCCAATTACCTTGCAAAAAACCCTAGCAACACACAAAAATTAAAAAACCAACCAAACAAACAAAAAACATACCTCATATTCTTTCCCCTATACTTCCAGTCTTCTTATATATTACTTCCTGTCACATACTCTTCAATCTACTGACACTGGCTTCCTTTTGGCTCTGTGCATTTTTCCTGGCTGTCCTCCATGCCTGGGATGTTCTCCCTCCTATCTATCTACTGCTTTCCCTAGCTTCTCCTTAGTTTCAATTAAGTCCTATCTTCTTTAGGATGCCTTTTCCAATTCTTAATTTAATGTCTTTCTCAATCATTTCCTATTTATCAAGTTTGTTTGTACATATTTGTTTGGCTCCACCATTAAATCACGGGCTCCTTGAGGGCAGGGACTTCCTTTTGCCTTTTTTTATATCTCTCAATACTTACCGAGTGTCTAACCTAAGGTGGTACTTAGGTGATAAATGGAAGAGATCACATCCACGAGATCTTCTAATTCCAAATCCATTGGGTTTTTTTTTTTCCCTTCTGAGATAATCAAACTCCTCTGCCTGCATCTATTTCATAACAAGTTTTATAATAAATGTGTTGTGTGTACTTCTCATCCTTCTTTTATGGCACATTCCTTCATTACTCTCCCAGTGTCCTGATAACTTGCCTCTGTTTCTTTATGTTTTTGTTTGTTTGTTTTTACAAAGTACTTCATTATTTTTAGAAAAACTTTGGTCTCCCTGACAAGCTGGAGAGGTATTCCTTCCAACCTGCCACTTTTTCTTCTATTGGGGGAGCAGCTTATCTTTATATCTTTCTACCAAAAATATGAATACATGCCATGGTAAATATTTCCCTTATCTTGGAACTTGCTAGAAGCAAGGGCCTACCTCTGTACTTCTTACTGGCCACTCTTTTGGGGAAATATTGTAGCAAAGTGCCAGGTTGCTAGGACTGTTACATATTACTATACTGGGGTTGGGGGTAGAGGTGGGGAAGAAAGAGGGAGTCTGTTGACAGGGACTACTAAATGAGGCTTCAGTTAGTTACAGCAGACTCAGGGGACACAATGCTACTTTGCTCCAGCTTTTGATAGGCAAACTCTACCAATTCTTGCTTAAGCACAAAATGTAAACAGTATCTTTCTACCTCAAGTATAATTAAATTATCAGTCACTTAGTACCATTTCTTCTTTCCACCACCTTTTAAAAAAACAAACAAAAAAAACATTTTCCCCATTAGATTTCTAATAATATCTCCTGTTGATCATTTCTCTAGTCACAAAGCTTTCTGTTCATTTTTGGAAGCTTTTAAATTTTTCAAAACAAGCGAATATACAAAAGGGAAAGGTGGGGTCACCAAAGCTTATTTTAGTCCAGAATGGTTCAAGGAAGTACACAGTTTACAGATGAAGAAGGCAAATAGAAAAATTCCCATAGTTTCTTAATGTAAACTTTTTGAGAGCAAGTACTGTATATTTTTTTTTCCCTTTGGTCTTTTCCACAATACCTTTTCAGTACTTACAGCAGATACTTAGCAAATGTTTGTGGAAATGTTTACGGATTAATTGAATGCACATACTTTAATCAAGGAAATGGTAATAGGAATAGTTACTAGGCTCTAGAGCAGAGTTCAAGTACCTGGAATAGGCGTAATCCAGTAGCATCTGACAAGAATCGGAGATCTCGATCCAGAAGAAATTCCACTGGAACCACAGACCCCAGACCCAATTTATCCACTAATGGAGTGAAGGTCTGTGAAGTAGAGAAAAAAATAGATTAAGTATCTAGAAGTTTATTATGGTCAAAACTCTTACCTGGACAGACCCCAAAGTTTCCATTTGTTCATAAACTTCTTTGTCACCACTTTATAGTAAATAAATGTAACTGACAATACATAACATAAAGCCCTACAAAATGATTCCTAACTTGGAACCAATCCTTCAAGTAACCTTTCCTGTTTTTATCCTTTTTGTTTGTTTGTTTATTTTTATATATTCATTCATTCATTCATTTAAATCAGCATCATAAGCAAGGCAATCCTGGGCAGAAAAGTTAATTTAAAGTCAAAATGAAAAAAATTCTGAAATTTTCTATGATTTCTAAGCAACTTGACCTCCAAGGCAGGTCTTGTTAGATTGAGCCAGGATAAAGAGACCCAGGGAAAACAAATTCAAATTTAAAACTTCTGGATGGTATTCTTGAAATCTGAGGGGTTTTAAAAATTAATCCTAATCCTTTAATTTGATAAACATCTAAAATGTGCAAGGTTCTTGAAAAAATTATATGCACATAATAACTTTTAAATATAAACCGATAATGTTATTTAAAGCTCTAATGAAAGAGGTAGCTAAACAAATTATGGCATATGAACGTATTTCTAGAGCATAAGAAATATTGAACACGAAGAGTACAGAGGAATATGGGAAAATAGAAGTAATGCAGAATAATGGAAGCAGAACTAAGAAAATTACCACCAACATACATAATATCCACAACAACTATGGGATAAAAAATGACTAACTACTGTAACAAAAACCTATAAAACAGACAGGAAAAAATGCAGAAGGGATCTTAAAAAAACCAACAGGACAATTTTACTTCTATCTTGTTAAATATACTTTAAAAGGAAAAATACATTTATTGCCACTCCCCAAACAAAAAGAAAAATTGCTCTAGAAAATGAAAATACATTTTATACTGACAGGATCATTAAAAGTTTTAAGTAAATTTAAATTATAAATTTAAAATATAAATATAAACAATTTAATTTTCTTTTAGTTGTTGCCACTTTTCACCTAATGTTTTCAACAACAGAATAAGAAAGAAAAAAGTACTTACCTTTAGAATTAAATTCTGTTTATTATATCCTACCTTAGAGATAGGGAAAGGGACTAGACCGGTAATTTAGCTGATAAGGGCAACTCCCAGGAGAGGAAACGGCTACCAAGGCAGTCTGCACCTTCTCAGTTTCCCAAACTTGCCTGAAGTAGAGAATTGTCTGAGGCACTGAGAGGTTAAATCAGGCCCTGTCCAGGTTCACAGAGCCTAGTAGTGCTAGAGGCAGCACTTGAACCCACATTTATCTGGCTCTGAAGCTAGGTTTCTAGCAGATGCCTTAAAAGGGCATTTGATCATTTAAAAAATTCTTCAAGAATATACCCATTTTGAACATTTTCAATGAGAATATATTGAAGATGACACAATTTCCCAGAGATAAAAAGTAACTAAATATTTTAAGATATAAAAACTTTCAGAGCACTTTTGAGAAAACATTTCCTATTTATGTTGTCTTGTCCTTCAGAAAATTATGCAGATTCATTCTCAAAAGCATGGCTGTTAATAAAAATCTCACACATACAGTATAGATTTGGTTATCCCATCTTCCAAATCAAACTCAAAAGGCAGAAGATTACATTGGTTGCCACCCACTATACTCACCAGGGCTGGCCACTGTGCAATTGAGACCCTGGTCCCCTGGAGGAGGAATGGATCCTTTCGAGGAGCCCAGACTAATGAGCCTTCTAGGAGCAGCACAATAACTTCTTCGGCATGGACTTTCACCCAGGAGTGTTGCTTCCAGTTGCAGCCATCAAATTCCACAAATATCTGCCAAAGAATTAAAAAAAGGATTCAGAAGCTCTATTTTAGAATTTGTCTTACAGCAAACTAATACAAACCCCTTGTACTCTGTAAATGGTTAAAGAAAAAAAAATTATGTTTTTTAAAAATTACTTTAGAAATCATTTTAAGAGTACTGAGCACTATTTAATGAGGACAGAAGACTGGTTTTCAGGCCCATTTTATCACTAAGAAACAGAAGTAAGACAGTAACAATCACAGAGACAATAATTCTCAGTTGGGTCTACACAAGAATTTCTAGTCTTCCACTTTTTTCTCATTACATTTCAAAGCAAATGAATAATTTTAATATATTACACATGTATATACATATCTGTATAACATGATTAAACATATAAAAATGAAGTTATGGTTTTAGCTTCTAAATTCCTTTTTGGATTCTAGCAAGATTATAGTGTATAGCAACACTTTGTGTACCTATACTGAATGAAAATGGTTTACAGGAGGGACATGTGAATTAATAATATTTTTTATCATTACTGTGGATAATAAAGAGTGATTATAATCTATTGACCAAGGAATGCTATAGTCACAATCAGGTTTTCACTTGTCCCCTGAAGAGATTCTTTCAGTTTCTTAAAATGTAGTTAACTAGAAATATGTGAAAATAGTTCATACTAAAGCTACTTTTAATAACAAGCTCCCATCCCATCCCATCTGCACTTATTCACAAAGCACCAAGATGTATTTATACAGATATGGAATTAATGTAGAAAATAATCCATTAGTAGCTAAACACATCAAATTCTCAATAAAATATTTGTGAATAAATGTTACTAAAAATCATCTAAACAATGATTTGGTATATGCAAAGTTATTAGTTTCCTAGTATTCAATAAAGTATGTTGCACATTATGAGTCCAGATTCTTGCATCCATTTCAGCCTGAAAAGGCTTAGAAATCAACACCCTACGTAATTATTCTGGGACCAAACAACCAATCTAAATGTAGAGAGTTGGAAGAATGGCAGTTGGACTCCTTCCACAAATACTTACAGCCAATGAAAGGGAACAAAAGGAACATGATAAATGGTCACTGTTCTCAAGGATACTATCCACTACTATTCCTATGACTAGTACACTACTACCTGAATCTACTACTCTGTCTATCCCCTTCTATTATTCAGTCACAGGATTATCTAGAAGCAAAATTATTCTTGACAAAAACATCTTGCTCTTTTATTCCTATCCTTTGGGACCCTCTTCTACCTATGTCTTAACTTTAATCCTGCCCTTTCTTGTACCCTCTGGAATTCCTTTCCTTCATTCTGGACCTCTTTCTCTCATCTTCTTTCCTTTTACTTGCTCTTCCCCTTGATGACAGTGCATCCCAGGCTATCCTCTCCAGCAACTGCTGCACCTTCACTCATATCCTCCAACACAATGGGCATGGAGAAGGAGTTAAAAAACTTTTTGCTTCCTGCTATCACTCTGAGACACCCATTTTGCCACCTTCTAATTCAGTTACCTGTTTTCCTTTGAAGTTTGGCCAATTAAATTTTCTATCCAGTTCATTTTCCTTCTTTTTTTCAAGGAACTGGGCACCTAACTGGCTCACTGTCTTCCTCTCTTCATTAGCCTGTACTGAAGAGACTTCAACTTCCATGTTGATGTCCCTAATCTTTACTTTTTCAATCTCTTTAAATCCCATGGCTTACTTCCTTGAGGATATATTACTCAGACATAGGGATCATAGTCAGGATCTCACCATTATCTATAACTGTTCAACTTCTTTGACTAAAAACTCTTGCCATTTTTCTGTATGACCAAAACCCTTCTCTCAAATTCCATTTATTGCTATGATTTAGTTTCTTAAAGCTATTTTTCATTCTCATCACAACCTCCAATTGCCCTCCCACCTTTTAGAACTTGTTCTATTCAGCTTCTGTTGCAAAGCAGTGCTTTTTGATTTCATATCTCATTCTCCACAAATTCTGAACCTTTTCTTAAGTATCTCACCCACATATACCTTCTGTAGTTCCCATCCCAAAATCTCATGTCTTCACCTTTTACCTCTTCCATGAAATGATGAAAGGGACAATTTCACAGAAAACTAAGATTTCAATAAACTAATGCAGAGTGAACAGAATCAAGAGAATTATTACAACAGCCTTAAACAGTGGATTATAAAGGAAAAAATCTTTGAAAGATTTAAGAATCCTGATTAATGTCCAACGATGATTCCAGAGGAATGATGATGAAGCACAAAAGAAGACAGATATTTTCAACTATAGCCAATGTGATTGTTTTAAGGTTTTCTTCCCTGCAAAAGAGGTTGAGAGGAAGAAGGGGAGAGGATTAGCCAAAAAAGAGGAAGGAAATAAAGAAGGGTCTTTGAGACATGAAGAGACTAGGAAACATCACAAGCAGGAAAGTTTTGGAAATTATATACTGTGTTTATTTCATATTTTAAGAAGAAAAGCAAACTATACATAAGACTTGGAAGTTTCATGTATGATCAGTCTTCATTTTCTCTTCGGTACATATGGAAACACTCATTGTAATTAGTGTTTGTAAGGTTTAGAATTAAAAAGAAATTTTAAAAAATGAATGTGACATGACAGTGATTAGAATAAAAATATTGAGTGTTTTTGTTGAGTTAATAAATGGTTGCTAATAATGAGCTTAATTCATATCTAGAAATAAAGATCTTAGGACGGTGTAAGGGCAGAACATTTTTACATACAAGAGTATGTCAAATCATAAGATTAGTCAGTATTAAAGATGAAGAAAAAAAGAGATAATACATGGATCAACCCACAGAACACAGAAAGCAAAATGATAAATTCTAAATGGAATGTGATCAAACACAGCCAAAAATCAGCACTGTTAGGGGTTGCTGATACTGGTACTTGGAGACCAGAGGATGAGTTATCCTAAGAGAATAGATACAGCAGTGCAACTTTTTGTTTTTATTTAAAAAATTCCCCTCAGATTGATATAACTTATGAGTTTTAAAATCAAATAAGGAAAAAAATAGCTTTGAAACACTGCATTTTCATAAATTCTCCAGAGAGGAGGAAAAAAAAAAATCTCCTAAACACAGGCCTTTCAAAGTGACAAAGTTAGAGCAATGTTTGGTTCTAGCTTTAACAAGACTTGCTCTTTATCACTTATAACAGAACTTTCCTTCCCAATCTTCTCTATATTTTATAGCAAAAATATCTAGAATTTTTCCAATATATATTCTACATTGTTGGGGAAGAATCAATTGTTTGTAGCATCATAATATCTGGAGCAGAAAGAAACCTCTAAGAGAACCTTTACTTTTGTGGACATTATTCCTTCCCTCTCTCTGTCTTCTCATGGCTATAAAAGCTTTATATATATACACCTAGCTCATTATTAAAAACTTAGCTCAAACATCTCTAAAGAGTGACTTAAAATTAAATAGTTTGGGTACCACAGGGACCTCTAAAAACACTTTCGTGTATATTAAATAAAATGTCTTCAATTTACACTTAATGTTCTTCCAAACTCTAAATTCATTGGTTATTCTGGTTCGCATTTTCTCAGCACCCTCCTTAGAAGGCTTAAGATGGCTCCTTTCTCCTCCCCTTCTCCATTATTCCCTTGTAACCCTCATCTAGGGCAACATTAAGAGGCTTCTTGCCCAACTTCAAATAGCAAACCATTAACTCACTTGAGATTGGTAACTAGAATTGTCAAACTTTTTCCTTTTCTTGGTTCACCAAAGTATTAACTTCATACAGAAGATTTAAATAAACTTTTGTAGTTTGTTTTATGAGCCAGGAATTCCAATAGGAGACAGGTTTAAAGGACATATATTATAGAAAAAAGTATTAACAGAAAACCAACATGGGCTGGTCATGTGACAAGTGAGGTAAGTACAGTTGATATAGATGGACATACGCTATGTTGGCATTCTTAGTAAATCAGAAGAACACAAGTACTTTTGAATTATTTCCACGGTAAGCTTATTGCCAGATTTAAACAAGAGTCACAAAAAAATGTAAAGGTTTAAGTGGGGAACAATACACATATCTACAGGCAATAGCAACAACCTTATAATCACAAATGCATTTGAGTATTTGACAATAAGGAGTATTTTCAAGGTAAATCTTAAATGTTTCCCAAAAGGGGGGGGAAATTGTTCTTATCCTCTTTTATATCCTATCCAATTAATTTAAAAACAATATCCCAAAGAAAGTTGATGGAGGAAACTCCCAAAGGAATTGAGGCTGGTCCCTGCCAGTGAGAAAGACCCAAGAGGACTTTCTATTCAAGACTTTAAATTTAGCAATTAGGATGCAGAAAATATAGATGATCTCAGTTTTCCAAAAACTGATGAAAATCAGATCTCAGGATAGCTCAAGAAGTAGATCCTTATGTGTTCAACAGCCATTTTATAATGTCGAAATAATGTTATAAAATTTTAGAACAGAAATGTTGAAAACAAGAAGTAATTTATTTTAAACAAATAAGCAATCATTGCTCACTGAGTAACATAATTCTCTAGCAACCCTGATCCAGGAAAATAGTATAAAGAGCTCAATATAGAATGACTTCAGGAGTTTTAACACATTAAATTACTGGTATGATTCTACCATCACTAGGTAAGTCCAGAAGACTTTGATTATAAACTCTGTGAAGTATATCACTGAAACGTCAGCTGCAGAGTGGGAAAACCACTGGAAATCCAAATTGGATTTATACTCCAGAGGTAAAAACAATTTATGAATGGGTTGTCCTCCAAAAATTCTAGGTTGGTGTCACTTGTAGTCTAGAACACATTTTCCCACACAAAGATGTCAAAGATGAAGGTTAACTCCATAGGTGAGACCACAAAGCCTTATTTTTTTCTTTTAAAGAAAATGGAAAAAAGAAAAAGAAAAAAAAATGAGACAAAGGCTTTAGAATTTCAACCACTCAGTATTTGAGTGCCTACTAGCAACTAGGAATCAGGCTAGGAGATATCCATACTCCCCCCTCCCCCAATCAATATCCTTCCAAACCCTCCAGGCATTTGCAATAGGAAGAAACAGATACAAAGTGGTAAATAACAAGAAATCTGAGCAGATGGAAGTAAAGCTTCCATTTGGGCTGAGCCTTGAATGGAGCTAAGATTCAAAGAAGCAGAAGTGAGAATACAGTACCTCAAACATTGGAGAATGATAATACAATGAAAGAATAAAATAAGTACAGAAAGGCAAGAGATTGAATGCTACCTTCCGGAAAATAAGAATAGGCCAGTTTGGCTAGAATGTAGGAGTAACTTGAAAGTGTAGAAGGTAGTGCTAGAGTCAGGCTGCAAAGGGCTTTAAGTGCCAAAGTAAGGAGTACTTGGGTAGCAAGATGACATCCAATGGAGAGATTGTCAAGTATGAAGTCAGGAAGAGTTCAAATCTGGCTTCAAACACTTACTACTCGACCCTGGACAAGCCACTTAACTCTGCTTGCCTTAGTTTCCTCATCCATACAACGATCTGGAGAAGAAATGGCAGATCACTTTAGTATTTTTGCCAAGAAAACCCTAAATGAGATCAACAAAGAGTAAGACATGACTGAAATGACCAAACAATATAAGTACATATTTTATCCTAGAGGGAATATAGACACACTTAAAATTTTTGAATAAGACCTCTGCTTTGAGGAAAATTATTTTGGAAATTTTACGGAGAATACTATAATGCAGGTAAAAGATGCTGAGAGACTGAAGTAGGATGGTTTGAATTGAGAATGGGAAAGGTGTATTGTGAAGGAAGCATTGGTGTGAGGGGGCAAATGATTAGATATTGGGTTAATGTAGATAAGAGTTAAAGAGGCAAGTACATTTTCAAGGACATTCACACTCCTATAGAAAGGTAGTTAGTTTCAGGAGTAGGGGGAAGAATAAGTTTTATTTTGATGTTGGTGTGGTAAATCCCTCTCCCTTTGGCACTGTTCCTCCACACAAGAAAAAAATTAAGTTTGTATTTATTTGACATATAAAGAAAAAGACCAGGGAAAACTTTTTTAGCTAGGAAATAAATTTGTAGAACTTGGTAGAAATATTATCAATAAATGAAAAGGAAAAGGGATCTGGCTTAGAGGTAACTCTAAAGTATTTTTCTCTACTGATAAGAAAGGTATAGAAGGGGAATGATATTACAGTAAATGGAGTCAGCCCAAGCCCAAGGCATAAAGGTAAGATAAAGTCCAGAAAAGATAAGCTCAACGTTTTAGGATAACAAAAATTCACATATAAATAGATAGATCAAAGTCTTTCCAGTGGTAATTTACACTTAAACAAATGATGTTAAATAATGCAATGTGCAGATAATGGATGTAAGAGACAGAAAAAAAAAAAAATGACTGCTAAGAAAGAATAGCCTAATTTGGGTCTGATTTTTCTTGAACAACATGACAAATATGGAAATATGTTTAAAAGCATTGCAAATATTTAACTTATATAAGATTACTTGCTGTCTTGGGGAGGGAGGAGTAAGGAGAAAAATGTGGAAAACAAAGTCTTACAGAAACGAATGCTGAAAACTATCTTTATATTACTTAGAAATATTACTGAAAATAATAATTAAAAAAAAGGATTACTTTGGCAGTTGATTGGAGGGTGTTTTGGAGTGAGGAGAGACAAATCCAGTGAAAAGGCTACTATAACAGTCTAGGAAAAGACACATTTCTATTAACAGTAGCCTTCAACAATTTTATTCATCTTTTTGGGGGGAGGGGTCAATACAGGGTTTCTGTGATTATAGGTTTATTGGCTATTTTTTATTTAAAAAGTAAAGTCTGTTAATATAAAAAAACCCACTAATTTATATAAATCATTGAAAAAAGAGAAAGAGAGAGAGAGAGAGAGAGAGAGAGAGAAAGAGAATGAGTTAATATATCTTTAGTACTGTCCAAGCTGACAGCAGAATACAGTTCCTGGTTTATTTCCTGCCAAGAGCTCCAAATCACAAAGTCTTCACCTAGGCCCATCATACCAAACCCCAAGTGACCTTTGGCTTCATCTACCCCAGGTAAGAGGCTTCTATCTTACTTTCTAATTACAATCCAAAGAATGGCTAAAATTCTCTTCCTCTCTTCCAGCTTCTCAAAAAGGGTAGTCTACTCCCACAAGAATGTAAGGTCCCTGAGGGCAAGGCCTGATTTTATTTGCATTTGTATACCCAGAAAGAGTGAAAAGCTTAACGTCTCAATAAGTGTCAAATAAACATAATAGTTATCTTTAAGGCAGAAATACTTTTTAAGTAGAACAACGTAGACAAAAGGCTATGTTTTAGCTTGAAGTCAAAATCTTTTGGGGGCCATAATTTTTCCTCTTCATTACCTAGCCATCGATATTGGTTTGGACTGGACTATATCAGGATCCCAGGAAACTCATCATTATACTAGGCTTCATCAGCTTTGATTCCTCACCTCAATCAGCAACCCTCAATATCCTTTGCCCTTCAGATAGATTGCAGGGATGGACAACAGAAAATAACTCCTTTCAAAGCTTTCATTTAAAGAGGTCCCCTAGTGCAGCCATCTCCTATTTCTGGCATTTTCCTTCCTAGTCTTCCCCTCAACCTCCACTTCCCCAAATTCCCAGAGGACTGGGGTTGTCTTTTTCATATTTATATCCCCTTTGTTTAGCACAATTCCTGGCATATAGCTGTTGTTTAATAAATGCTTACAGGTTTTTTTGGCTACATATTCAACTTTTTTTTTTTTTTTTAAATTTGGTCTCTAGAGTTAATCTCCAGGTAGTTGCTAGAAACTAAGTATCCAATCTATACAGACTATCCAACCCAGTTGTCAGGCTAAACATAGCTTAATAAAATGTTATTTGGGTTTATAAACCAGTCTCTTGTGAATTCAGATTTTATGATTCAGATGACTCCTGGGTGAAAGGATAAAAAACTAAGTTCACAATCTGCAATACTCTGGACAGAGTGACTTCCCCTCTACCTTCCTAAAAGGTATTTACCACAAGAAAATCTTCCTCTAACAGTTATACAATAATAATCATCTCAAGAAGCAAAGGCACTTTGAAGTCTTGAAATAAACCAACCTGTTAAAGGCAAGTGAAAACTGAGAAGCAGTAGCAGGTGCTATGGCCCCCAGCCCTTCTGGCAAGAAAAGTCTGAAGGAGCCCACCCCAGCTGTTGTTTAGGGTGCTTGTGACAAATGAAACTGACATATTACCTTCCAGTAGCTATGCTGAGGTAGAAGTTGGATGGTTGCTGGGGAAAACAACAGGAACAGTAAGATTTGTAAAATCCTGTTCTCAAGGAAGGAAATCCATGACAAGAAGGAGACACTTAGTGAAGCAGAAAATTATTAGGCCTAGCCTATGAGAAGTTTGTGAAGAGTGAGTATTTCTCATTTGGAACCATTTAAAGAGATATCAAGAAATGAGCTAATAGAGGACATTCTAAGGCAAATGAGGAAGTTATGATTCATTCACTCATTAACAACCATTTATTGAGTACCTACTATGTGAAAAAGTATGAACATATGAAGATATATTGAATAAATGTGAAATAAGTAGAAGAGAAAGGAAAGTTGATATTTAAAAAATTCTAGTTAGCTGTTCAAAAGCAGCATCTGATTTGATAGTAATTGGCATCTCATACACCCCCCCCCAGACAAACGGCACAAAATTCAATGTAGCTCCAGATAATCTTAGATTTAAATTTCTAAACTAAAAGATATAGGTTTTTACATATCCATTTTCTACCTTAATGAGAATATAAACTTCCACATTGTTTTGCCACTATGGATTTGACAGAGGAGCATTACCTCCGGAGCAATTCAGCATCAAAGTGTATTTAGAAATGTACACTATCATTTGTGCCTAAAGTTAAGAGGAATGTTTTGAATCACTCCAGAAACTTGTTCAGTCAATCCTCAATTATTCAAAATAAATAGGGGAGCCCTGCTATGCATTACTCAAAACTATGAATGCCTGAAAACATCTTAAAAATAACAGAAAGAGCATGTGCCCAATCATTGGCCTGCTCTCGACAAACTCCACCCATGAGTACAGGAAGAGCACTTGTGATTGGTGGATGGATATGTTTACTACAATGTGATATGTTTACTACAGTGTGTTGTACAACGGCCATGCAAATTAGAAAGGCCCACAAGTCTATGGTCTACAAGAAACAGGATAGTGAATAAACAAGAAATTTAATCAAAATGGAAAATATGGCATACAGTTTGGCTTCTATACATTTTCTAATTACAGACACATTCTCATCAATCAGATTATTTAAATAACAATGGTTAAGTGTGGAAGAACAAGAAATATTTTGCAAACTAGTAAAATTTTTTACAAGTTTTTACAAGAGTTTTAAAAAATACAAAATATATTTTGGCTTCATGAAGAGTCCCACTACTAGGTCACAATGAAGTTTCAAAGTGTACATACAACTCTAGTTTCTACAGTTACAGCAACTTTACTTATTCCGTGGAACCAAGGTCCTCCTGAATTAATAGGTGCTAAGCTTACTCAACTTACTTCAAATATTCAACTCCCTCTGAAGACATTAAAATGGTTATTTAAAGATCATTTCTTCAAAATAACAGGTAAAAATACATGGCTAATCCTAACTCACCTCATTGATAACTGCATTGGATTTAAATTGAAGAGATGTGGACCAATTTTTGATTACTACTTCACTTCAAAGTGCATAATGAGAAAACCAACTCCACTTTGGAAATCAGATGTGAGGGGTATACCAATTGACCCTATTTTCTCAAGCCAAAGTATGAAACGGGAATCAAAGGAGATCTCCCTCCAAATTCCAGTTGCCTTGGCCTCCTGCTTTCCATATTTCCACTATCTTAAAAAAAAAAAATAAAATAAAATAAATCCCTTCACCGTTCCCTTCAGAATCTCTGGGTCTAGTCACCTAACAATCCAGAGGCTGAGTTTTTAAAAGACGGCCAAAAAGCTACGATCCAAATCACATCTCAGAGGTAAAGTCTACAACTTTTTCGCCTCAAGATAGAACTCATAAATATATTTTTAAAAATCCAAACCAAAACCAATATTTATTAAATTATACCACTCCCAAACTTTAAAAATCATGAAGGATTTTTAAAGTTAATTACTGACATAGGCAGATGCAAACTCCAGAAAACAAAACTTTCAAAGCATGACGTTAATTGTCACATATCTCCAGGGGTCTGTTCCCCGCCTCCACAATTTCACAGACTAACCCCACAAAAGAGCAGCTTTGGCGAGCCAGGAGAAGGAAGCACTGGAGGCCGCAGAAACTCCCGGACAAGATCTTGCCTCCCTTTCCACAAAAATCCCACCTTCAAGCTCTTAGGCGGCTAAGCTTGGACGCTCCTAACTTGGATCACGAATCCCCCTCCCCATTTCTCCCCAAACAGCAGAGGCCAAACCTGAAGTTTAAAGCAAAACCAAAACACAAGACCTAGAATATCTCCTGGGACGGGTGGAAGCTGGGTTCAGGAGCAGGAAGGAGGACCAGGTGACCAAACGGGCCCCAGGAGAGAAGCGGAAGCCCCGAGCAGTGGCCGAGGGGAGGTTGCTGTCACCCTCCAGGAACCCTGCCGGTGGGGGAGGCCCAGAGCGGCTGGCCAGGAGCTGCGGGGCCTCCTCCGAGGTGGGCCGGCCGCCGAGACGAGTACAGCCCCGCGCTCCGCACCGGCCCCTGCCCTTCGTCCCGCCTTCCCCCGCACACTACTCGGGCTCCCGGGCTGGCCGACGGCGACGGATGGGGTGCTGGACTCCAGTAAGGGGGAGCGTGAGAGAGAAGCCCGAGCTCCGAGTCCTCGGGGGCAGCTGCCGGCAGGGAGGGAGGCAGAGAAGGGACTGCAGCTCCGGGGGCGCCCGCTGCTGGCCGGGGCCCGGAGGCCCAGCAGGGCCCCAAGGTTGGGGGGAAGAATTCCGGGGGACTGTTGGGAAGGCGTGTTTGGGGAGAGGGGGGCGTCGGGAAAGGGGTCGCCCAGGAGGCGGGGCCTGATGGCTGGAAAGCAGTAGCTCCCAGTCCCCGGCAAGTCTCCCGAGAGGAAATGGGGGCACTCTTAAGAAGCTCGCCCCTTCCTGCGGCCCCGGGGCCCTGGACCCCCACCCGCTCCTTCACGGAGGTCCCGGACTACTAGGAGAAGGCAGGAGCCGCCCCCTTTCCCCCTGGGCCGTCGCAGGCCCCGCAGCCCCGGCCTTGCGTGTCCAGCGTGCCCGCCACTCACCGCCAGATCCTGGGGCACCGCCCCGCTCATGGCCCGCACTGTCCCAGCCCTCCAGGCCCGAGTGCGCAGCGCAGGCCCCGGATCCCCGCTCTCTGCTGCTGCTGCTGCTGCTGCTGCTGCTGCCGCCGCCGCCGCCGGTGCCTGAACCGAGGCCGCCGCCGCATCCGCAAACAGAAGCAGCAGCCGCTTCCCCACCGGGGAGGCCGCCGCATCCGCCATGACCAGGGCCGGCCGGACCCGCCGCTCCCACCGCCTCCCC
>JAJPUD010014128.1:1262-14773 GCA_023553655.1 Myrmecobius fasciatus
CCTTCCTTCCTTCCTTCCTTCCTTCCTTCCTTCCTTCCTTCCTTCCTTCCTTCCTTCTTCTATACTTATTCTCCTTCTCCCCTGATTTAGTGGTCTTTTGAGGAAGAAGAGTCTGATGAAAAAGAGGACCTTTCTGTTCAAGATTGGAAGAAAACCAAGGAAGAACTGTGACCCTCCTGAAGTCCAGGAACATAGATGTTTATCATTTACAAGCCATGGGGCATATAGGACTACTATATTTTGAGTAAAAATATTGTAAAAGAAAAATAATAAAACCCCAGAATAAAAAAAAATCTATGCTTTATTTTGTCTCCTTTAGAGTCTGTCATTCCAGGTTGGAAATCACTCTCTAGTTTATACCAGCTTCTGGTTTTCAAATTCAGGAACATCTTCCTTTGAGAGGCATTGTGTTAGAGAGCTGCCATGACAGCAGGGTCACAGCTCTAAGGCCAAGGTAACCAAGCAGATGAGAGGAGCTTGCCTGCTGAGATGGTCTTAAAATCGGTAAAAACTTAAATGATGTTTTCTGGTGTAAAATGACTCACCCATGGCTCTGTTGGAACCACGGAGACTTCATGGCCAAAAATTGGAATACTGACTTATCCTTTTAAAAAAAGTATTAATGACACCTTTTATTTTTTACAACATAGTTATATCATGCTTATCCATCTACCACCCCTTAGATTAGAATATAGAAAAAAATTCTTTAGCAAAATTGATTTATGAAAAAACCGTGTCCAATAGTATGTAGTTATTACGAATGTGCCAAGTATTGTGTTAAATGCTTTACAAATATCTCATTTAAAGAGACAAAAACTGGTCATTGCAATTAACCTGATTTTAACTATTTTCCCTGTTTTATGTTTATATCATTATAGAAATTATATTCATATCAGTCTTCATGGTTTAATTTTTCTTTTACTTTTTTTACTTTAAGATATATTGCATTCTCTTTGCTACTCCCAATAATACAATGATCCATGTCTTCTCTGAAGGACCTATGATGAAAAATTCTATCCAGATCTAGAGAAAGAATTATGTCTGAACAAAGATTGAAGCATTCTTTCTCTCTCTCTGTCTCACTTTTACTTTGTTTTTCTTGAGGTTTTTTTTTTTTGGTGGGGGGAGGAGAGCTATGTTTTCTGTCACAACATGACTTTTATGGAAATATTTTGCATACCTTCACATGAGCTTTCTTAATGGGAGTTGGAGGTGGGGACAAGGGAAAGAATCTAAAAGTCAAAGTTTTAAAAAACAAATATAAACTTTTAAAAAATATAACTAGGGAAAATAAAAATATTAAATACAAATAATTTTTAAAATATATATTACATTCATGTACCAAAATTTATTCAAACAATTTCCATTCAGCAGCCATTTGGTTGTTATTTTTTGCTACTACAAGCAGTGCAACTATTAATATTGTAGTATATATGGGATCCTGTGGAGCATATGTCCAAAAATACGGGTGAAGTGTTAAATGCCACCTTAAATAGACTTGCAAAGGACTTTCTATCACAAAATATGACTTTTTTCTTTTTTTACCTAAAGGCAATTAAATTGAAATTTTTTATCCTCTACAATACTCTGCTCTTAAGCTCCAAAAATAAGTATCTTTTCTTTTGAGGGAGGTGTTTAATAACAAAGGCAAGCAAGTGTTTTTATCAGTCTTGGCCATGTAAGGTGATAATCATTTTGTACCACTTTCAGAGTTAGGGCTAGGTCTCTCTAAAACATTGTTAGATTATGCATAAATAATGATGATATAACACATTTATTTGGTGTTTTAAGGTTTGCAAAGCATATCACAAATATCTCCTTTTGTCCCTACAGTAGGTGTTATAATTCCCATTTTACAGAAATGGGGCAGAGGAGATTAAACTACTTACTCATGATCACATGTTATTATCCTTGTTTGTCCTTCACTCTCAAGAGGACCATGGCATCAGGGAAGTGATGCCTTGACTTGCAAGTGAATTGGATTTAAGTGAGGGAAGGCTGTGCAAAGTCATCTGCCTCACAAAACTATTAACTATCTGAGGCTGGATTTTTAATATCTTTCTGATTCTGGGCACAGCACCCTATCTATGGCACTGTCTTGTTGCCCTAAGATAGCCACAGCATTAAGGAAGGGAATGGAACATGGATAGTGATTCCTGAACTGCTTATCCTAGGATCATATATCCATATATGAAAGGGACCCCAGAGACCATTAAGTCCTCATTTTACAGATGAGAAAACTGGGAGTCCAGCTTAAGTGTCTTGCCCAAGGCCACACTGGTAATAAATGTAAGAGTGAAATTTGAACCCATATCTACTACCACTAGAATATGCTCTTTCCATTATACCCTCACATCATTTGATCACTTTTTTTTGTTGTTTTTGCTGAGGCAATTGGGATTAAGTGACTTGCCCAAGGTCACATAGCTGGCAAGTTTTAAGTGTCTGAGACCAAATTTGAACTCAGGTCCTCCTGACTTCAGGACTGGTACTCTATTCACTTCGCCACCTAGCTGCTCGATCACTTATCTTTTGAAAGACAGGATTTTACAAGGAGTAATTTTTCATTTTGTCCTCTCAATAGTATTCTATTTTTCCAAATACACATACAATTTCTAACATTTATTTTTGAAAAATTTTGTGTTCCAAATTTTTCTCCCTCCTTTATGTTCCTCTCCAAGACAGCAAGCAATTTGATATAGGTTAAGCATATAAAACTCTTTTAAACATATTTCCATATTTGTCATTTTGTGCAAGAAATATCAGACTAGAGGAGAAAAAACCATAAGAAAGAAAAAGCAAACAAAGGTGAATATACTATGTTTTGATCCATATTCAGTCTCCGTAGTCCTTTCTCTGGATGCAGATGGCATTTTCCATTCCAAGTCTATTGAAATTGCCTTGAATCACTTCAGTTGTTGAAAAGAAACAGGTCCATCACAGTTGATCATCACATAATCTTCTTGTTGCTGTGTACAATGTTCCCTTGGCTCTGCTTACTTCACTCAGCATCAGTTCATGTAAGTCTTTCCAGGCTTTTCTGAAATCACCCTGTTCATCATTTCTTATAGAATAATAATTTTTCACTACATTCATATACTATAACTTATTGGGCCATTCCCCAAATGAGGGGTATCTAAGGAGTGATTTTTCTAATTCATTAGAGATCTGAGGCATCAGATTTTTATTAGAAATATTTATGGCAAATATTTATTACAAGTTATTTTTTTATAATCAGATTCATCTGATCCAAATTTAAATACTAGCTCTGAAGTCTTCTGACTTTGGTAACTTTAGACAAGTCACTTAGACTCTCTGGAATAACTCAGTTCTCTGTAAAAGGAGGTTAGATCTGAATGCCTTCTAGCCCTAAATACATGATTATATGATCCTCACTAAAGCAGCTGCTGCCTTTGACAACTTTGGCTCAGCTGACTGAGTGCTGCCAAATCTGTCTTTTCAACATGGATTTCACAGGGGAAAGGTTTTATTACTGTCACTGGTGATACAATGGATAGAACACCTGATTTAAAATCAGGCCTGAGTTCAAATCCTATATCATTCACTTACTAGCTATGTGATTGCTGGGCAAATTAACCTCTTATCTGCCTTAGTTTCCTCATCTGTAAAATAGGATTAGATTTTAAAATCTCAAAGATTCTTTCAGCTCTAAATCTACACTCTCATGATTCTATGACCTTGAAGTTAAAAATGAAGGAAATTCTCTAAGCTCTGAGAAATCCAACACAGTAATCTTTTTCAAAATTTTTGGAATAGTCCTTAGAGGTAGTGATCACCTTTTTCTGGAACTTCAGTCTCTATCTGTGGATTGTTCTCACAATGGAGCCTCCTGGCTAATCTCATTCATCACAAATTGCCCCTAATCAGGGCTCCCAAAAGGGACTACTTTATTTTTTTAATTGGTGAGGTAATTGAAGTTAAGTGACTTTCCCAAGGTTGCACAGCTAGGAAGTGTTAAGTGTCTGAGGTCTCATTTGAACTTAAATCTTCCTGACTTAAGGATATGTACTCTAGCCAATGTGCCATCTGGCTAGCCCTGGCTGCCTACTTGTTCTTCAGGATTATTTCATGACAGGAAGACTGAAGACATCAGAGGTCTCTGTAGCTGATGGAAGGCTCAGCCTCTAGAAGAACAACAGAACTATTCTTTCTCACTGGAACCTGTGATCATGAGTGAATGTTCCTGGCACCTTGGATGCTGTGTTATGGAATTAATAAAGAATGGAATTCATATCAAGGGGCAACGTGATGAGGAGAATGAGCATTCTGGGAAAAGCCAGGCCACTTCCAGCTACAAATAACCATGGGCAAGTCAACATGTCCTAGTTCCCAGTGACCATTAGGTGGGGCTGGGTCCACCATGTCTGAGAGAAGCACAGAAACAGCCTCCAGCTCTGGAACTTGCTCAGTCTAGACAGAATGCTGGGTGCCAGAGTGTTTGGTATTCAGGGCACGTTTGGAGCTCACTATGCTCAAGGTTGCATAGGGTACTATGCCCATTATGCCTTTGTTGGTGACTGAGAAGGAATGACCAGAACTCTGGGCACTACTTCCTTGGTTAATCTCTAACAGCAATCACTTGCTGTTCAAAGGTACAAAGTCAAAGTCTTTTTATTTCCAGACAAGGGCATAACTCCTTATGTGTTAATTTAGTGCAGGTCACAACAAATGAGGAAAATCAGCCTAGTGAGAAAAGGAAAACAAAGTGTGAAACACCCCCAATTAAAACAAACCTAAACCCCAAGGAACAAACTGAGTGGAGGTGTGGCCTTCTGCACTACTGGTGTTATATATAGTTATATTAGATATAAGGAGAATGCTTGGGAACTGAGTCATTCTTCAGTTGTATTCCAGGTAAGATGATTTGCAATCAGGACTCAGAACAGTATCTCCCATATCTCCATTCACCCAGAGCTTTTACCTGAAATCAATGGGTTCCTCAATGGACCTTAGCCTGTTGCCCATGGTTCCCATTCTAAACTGCTTGCTCCAAAGGTCTGTAACTACAAAAATGGATATGTGTTAGGGTATGTGGGATAGGAGAGGGAAGAATGAGCTCACTTTGCCAGTACAGGGAAACAAAGTTGGTCCTGTGGAAAGTCAGGTACTTTTCCATGATAAAGACCTGGTATTTCAAAGAATTAGACAGACATATCCTCCAAAGATCTGCTGCTTCCTCATTTTAAAGGGGAATCTATTTTGACTGTTTGTGTAGATTCTGGGGTCAGTTCGTGAGCTTGTGGTAGAAACAAAATGAATCACAATAACCATGTTTCTTCTCTTGTGCAGGTTGAAGGGTCACAGAAATCAGGCCTGGAAGAAATCACAAAGGGGCAACTATTCTAGCCTCTTGTCTCCAGGCAAAACACCAGTGGCAGAAAAACTGGTGTAAAGGATGATGCAGCTATTCTATCTGATCCTGCTGGTCATGGCAGCTTTTCAGCACTGGAGTCCAGCAGCTGCTGATGGTTTTGCAAATAGTAAGTGAAGGTCTTGGATCCTTCCATCTGTCCTTATCCACTTCTTCCATGTACTTCTTCAGGGATGCTGTCTCTGAATATTCTGGTTTTAAATCATCATCATCATCATCATCATCATCATCATCATCATCATCATCATCATATCATCATGGTAGCAACTAGCTTTTCAATAGCACCTACTTGGTGCTAGGCACTGAGTGAAGCACTTAAAATATTTCATTTGATTCTCATAACAGTTGCCATTTTTTATCTCTATTCTACAAATGAGGACACTGAGGCTGAAAAAAGTTAAAGAGAATTACCCTAGATCACACAGCCAGTAAATGTCTGAGGCCCCATCTCCAGGAAAGTAGGTAATGCTATAGAGAGAAAACTGGACTTGAAGTCAGTTCAAATTTTGCCTCAGGCATTTAGCTATGTGACCTTGGGTATTTAAATCCCTCAGCCTCTGTTTCCTCATCTTTAGAAGGGAAATAAGAATAGCACCTACCTTATAGGACTGTTGTGAGACTCAAATTATATAACATATACAAAGTACTTCACAAAAATTTAAGTACTATTATGAATATTAGTTATGATGGCTATTACTTATTTCTACTGAGGGAACCACGCGGGTACAAGATGCCAGTCAGAATTCCCAGGTTTTTTGTTCTAAACTAGACACTTGCAATCAAAGAATCATTTTTTTTTGAGAGAAGCCTTGAAATACTCTAGTCCCTCCCCTGATTTTTGCAAGAAATGGAGTTTATTAAAAGAACTCATTTATCTAGTTAATGGCAGAGCCAGGTCTACACCCCAGGTTTACCTGCTTTGAATTCAGAACTTCATTAACTAGACTCTACTTCCTTGCTCTATTGGGCCAAAGGTATTTTTTTTTTCCTTTTTGGGGAAAGCATGTGGAGGAGACTTCCTAGAACCTATTTATTTATTTATTCATTTATTTATTTGTAAGTTTATTGCTCCATCTGTGCATGATACATGCTCTACTTGCCCTGCCGGTGCCTAGACAAAGTTTATTTGCTTTCACTTTCATCCTGTAACATGGTCCTGAAAAAGGTTGATGATGCTTGGTAGGGAACACTTCTTGACAGGTCATGGAATATTGTAGTGTTTGGATTTCCATGATCTGTGTCAGAAAGACATTGGATTTAGTGTCAGGAAACTCAGGTTCAGATCTCAGGAATACCACTAACTGTGCAAACTCGGGCAACGCTCCACGCTTATGGATCTTGACATGCTCATCTGTCCAATGGGGGCTTATATTAGATGAACTATAAGTCATTTTCCAGCTCTACCATCCCAAGATATGGTTTCTAACTAGCCTGGTTTGGCCAACTTCAGGCTTGAGGGTTTGGTCCCGGGTCTCGCCATTTGTTCCCCTCTCTCTCTCAGGTGAAAGCTGTTCCAAGTGCCACGCCAATGCTTCCTGTGTGGAGACCAACGGCTCCGCGGTCTGCTCTTGCCTGGACGGTTTCAGTGGGGATGGCTTCCTCTGCTCGGACGTGGACGAATGCGCCTTCCAGGGGGGCCACAACTGCTCTGCCAGCGACTGTGTGAACACCGTGGGCTCCTACTACTGCTCCTGTCCTGAGGGCTTCCGACTCACTCCTGAGAACGGCTGTGAAGACATAGATGAATGTAGCGAGCCGCACGTGGATTGCCATGCTCTGGCCGTCTGCATTAACTCTCTCGGTAACTACTCCTGTGTTTGTCCTCCCGGCTACTCTGGGGATGGACGTCAATGTCAGTGCTCCCCCGGCTCCTGCGGGCCCGGCTTAGACTGCATCGCCAGCTCTGATGGGAGCCCGATCTGTGCGGATCCATGCCGGAGATACACCCTGCTGGACCAGTACTGGAGGAGCGCCACCTACCGGGCTGGCTATTATTGTGATGCCGCCATGCGAGGTTGGTATCGCTTTGTGGGCAGGGGAGGCGTGCGCATGCCGGAGACGTGTGTCCCCATTCACAGGTGCAACACGGCTGCTCCAATGTGGCTAAACGGAAGCCACCCATCGAGTGACGAGGGCATCGTCAGCCGCACCGCCTGTGCCCACTGGAGTGGCGACTGCTGCCTCTGGGAGTCTGAGGTGCAGGTGAAGGCTTGCGTCGGCGGGTTCTATGTCTACAATCTGACCTCTCCCCCAGAATGCAACTTGGCCTACTGTACAGGTGAGGAGGCAGCTGGTGTCTGCTTCGTGTGGTGCCCGAAGGACGGGACAAGGGGCGCTCTGCTTAGGCCATCTTCAAAGCCATAGACCTTCGAGGGGGTCTCCTTGCTCTCTCTGTCCCACCGTCCACTTCAACACAACAGGCCTTTTCTCTATCTGTTCATGTGAACCTACAGACCCAAGCTCTGTGGAAGGGACCTGCAACGCCTGTGGCTTAGACGAGGATTGCAAGGCTGTGAATGGAAACTGGACCTGCCAATGCAAACAGGTCTCAGATGTTACCGGTGAGCAACTTGGCAAGAGTGGGGTTGTACTGAGCCAAGAAAGGACGGTGTGTGTGAGTGAGTGTGAGTGGGTGTGTATTCAAAGGAGACATTTATGCCCAATCTCTTGGTATTAATGTATGACTCAAGATTATAATATATCATTTCATATTATATCATTGAATCCTAGATCCAGAGCAAGAAGGCACCTCAGAGAACGTCTAAATCAAACTACTTGTTTTACAGCTGAGGAAGGAGGTTAAAGTACTTGCCCAGAGATATGTAGAATATCAGGGGCAGGATTTGAAAGCCAAATCTCTGACTTTAGATGCAGTAGTTTTTCCCATGTACCATACTGCCTCCTTAATTTTGCCCCAAATTTTGCCTTGGAGGTCATAGAGTTTTAGATAGGAACTGAAAGGGACTCTAGAGATTATCTCATATAGCCCCTTTTTGTGCTAAGTAAGCAGCGAGGTTATAAAGAAATTAAAACAAAACTAAACTAAAAAATTGTCCCTGTTCTCAAAAAGTTCACAGCCCAAGGAGGGAAAAATAATGAAGAAATGGTCGTTCAGAGAAATTAAATTATTTACCCAAGGTAACATAGCTAATTAATGACAACCAAAAAAAAATCTAGGTTTCTTCCCCCCCAGTTTCAGTTCTTTTTACTCTGTAGTAAGTTTATAAGAATTATGTCTCTTCCTATTGATGCATCTGTCTATCTATCTATCTACCTAAATATCTAAGTATCTATGTATCTTAAGTATTTATGTCTCTTTGTATGTATGTATCTATCTGCCCTCTCTGAAGCGTAAGGAAGAAGGTAAATAATAAGCCAACCAGACACACAAAATACCCTACCAATTGAGATTCATGTAGATGTCCATGAGTCAGTAGCTTAAAGCAAAGGAGGAACTCTAGGCTAAAGTTTTCAGTAACAAGTTATAATTACATGTGGACTAAAAGATATTTAATCACATATTCTTTCCTTCAACTCCCAGTTAAAACTACCATCTTCCAGAAATCTTCTCCAACCTCTCAATTTCAGTGCCTTCCTTCTGTTAATTATTTCCTTTTTACCTTATAGATAGCTTGCTTTGTATATATTTGTTTGAGTGCTGTTTTCCCTATTAGATGGTAAGTTTCTTGAGGGAGCTATCTTTTGCTCCATTTTGTATTCCCAGAACTTAGCACGGTTCTTGGAGGTGCTTAATAAATGTTTATTTATTGATTGGTTATCATACTATTCCCACTCCCACTATTTAAATGCCTCATAAATACACAGGAGAGTCTACACAAAACAGAGTGTAGGTATAACAAAGTATTTCCTGGTGCAACTTGATAAGAGTTCTTCCAGAATCCCAGTGATGTAATGGGAGAGCTCAGTAATTCCTAAACCACTAGAGTGATCTATTTAGGTTGTAAGGAGCTAACTTTCAAATTTTCATTGAATGAGTACATTTTTCTTTGTCTCCCCTGTTTTACCATGAGCTACCTAAAAAGACTTTTCCTCTGTATCCTTAATGCTTAGGTACATAGTAGATGCTTAATGAGTGTTATTAGCTGCCTGATTAATCTCTAAAGTTTCCATCCAACTCAGGTTCTAGAATTCTATTTTTCTTTACTTCACTGATTCTTTCAGATATTGCCGACCTGGAGCCTGATCTGTTTTGTGAGGCCAGTCACATCAAGGTGTCTTTGAATAAGTGTCTGCTGGAAAACTTAGGGTTTGAGCAGATATTTACATATTTGAAGGACAGTTCCTGTGTTGGTTCTGAAGAGAAGGATAATCAGAGTTGGGTGTCAGTGGTAACTCCAGCTCGAGATGGGCCTTGTGGAACCACACTAATGGTAGGTAGGTGGGTAGAAGCCTATCTAGGCTGGGATGGGGCAAAGCAGTGATGCCCTACTGTGGGAACCGGGTGACTGGGCAATGACTCAGGGAGGCTGTTTGATTGTTGGTGGAATAACTGGGAAAATGTGATTGCTCTCACAACTGATTTTAATGATCTGTTAAGTTATTTTTCAACTCTCTGAGATTTTATTTGGGTCTTTTTGGCAGAGATATTGCAGTGGCTTACTATTTCCTTCTCCAGCTCATTTTTACAAATGAGGAACTGAGGCAGAGTTAAGTGACATAGCTAGTAAATGTCTGAGGCCATATTTAAACCCATGAAAATGAATTTTTTCTGACTCCAGGACTATTGCTAGCTATCCTGTTTAATGACTTGATATTTACACATATAGTTAGGTATATAAACATAATATGTATATGTGTGTATACATGTATACACATACATATGTATGTATACATATATATGATATATCTATATATATTTAATCTCTTCAAATCTATCCCTTATTGCCCTCTCTTCCTCCACTCTCTCAGCAAAGCCCCTCTCCCTATTTATGTATATATATCACTGGAATTCTCTAAATGTTTAATTTTCTCTTTTGTATTTCTTTCTAGAGCACTTAAAACTATTGGAGAGACAGTGTTTGGGGGAGTTTACACAGTGTGATTTGTCTTGCCTTTTGTACCTCAGGAGACCTTCACCCTATATCTCTGTCTTCACACAACTGAATTTTCCTCTGGCTCTTTATTAAGCTTACCAGTCATGTTATTGCAACATGGGTGGGTCCAGGAATTAGGTCTTGCCTCTATGTACTATGTTCACTGTCCTCCCAGCCCCTTTCTTTAATGTTAGCACCTCCTCTTTGCCTTTAATCTGTCTATTGGCTTTGTTCTACACTGTACTCCCAAAACATACCTCCCTTCCTCTCTTATTTTGAACCCCCTCCCCATATCAACAGTGCCTTGAGCTCTTGGCAATCTCCCTTCCTCTCTCCTCCAGTGAAACTTTCCCATTCTGTGTCCACTTCTTACTTATTCGCTTTTTGCTCTGGAACACAATCTTTTAAGACTCTAGACTAGAAAGAGACTTTAGAGAATATTTGGCTCAAATTGGGGATGGCTTAATGTGCTACCTCTCTCAGGTGACAATAGTGCTTTAATTCAGTCAAAATAATGACTAAAATGAATGCAGTAGTCATATTCCAGGTATGGTAAGAGTAGTGTGGAAGAAATGATATTGTGGGGTAGAGGAAGGCTTTGTTTTTACCCCCCAAATCATGTCACAGCTATATGTAAGATTAACCTTGAAGAATTTAAAGAAATTTTTGTTTTCTTCAAAATCTAAGTTTCTTTTAAGAAGTGGCAGCCAAACAACAAGAGATGATTTGAAAAACTTCTTGCATGAAGGATCATACAGGGAATGAAACAGGGTTAATAATAACAATACTATTAATAGACAATATACATTTCTTTTTTCTTACATTTAATTTTAATTTTATGTTTCTCAACTATATGTAAACAAATATTTTAACTTTTAAAAAAAATTTTGAGTTTCATACTGTTTCTTTCCTTTCCCCCAACTTGACAAAGCAAGCATGTGCAGTCATGCAAAACATTTCCAGATTAGTCACAAAAATCTCACATTTCTTAAAAGATTTTAAGGTTTGCAAAGCTTGTTCCTTGCAATATCCTACAGGTACAGGTAATGCAGGTTTTATCAGGTTTTATTATCTCCATTTTACAGGTGAGGAGACTGGGGCTTAATGAGAGTGATTTGCATATGATTACACTGTAAGAGTCAGAGTTGAGTTTGGGACTAGAGATGGGAAGAATGATAATCCATATTAAGCTTCCAAGATAACTCCATGAGGAGTTGCTGGAGGCAGTGGGCTATATAAGATCATCTCTAAAATACTCTGAAAAAATGCAACTTTAGGGAGCTTTGCTGTATAAACCCCAGGTTTGGACTTGCATCATAATAATAATGATGATGATGATGATGATTATAATTATAGGTAATATTTACATGGCACTTACTATGTGTCAAGTACTGTGCTAAGTACTTAACAATTATTACCTCATTTGTTCCTCACAACTCTGGGAGGTAGGTATTAGTATTATCCTCATTTTATAGAGATTAAGGCAGACAGGTTGAGTTACTTGTCCAGGATTACAAAGTAAGTATATGAGGCCTGACTCCAGGCCATGTCTTCTGTCCATAGCCCATGTATAGGTAATACACATAGAGAGGCAGAGAGGTCTTGTGGCATAAGTTGAAAGTATCCTGGGAAGGCTGATTACAACAAAATATCTTTACCTTTGCCCATCTGGTTCTTGAAATTACACTATTAATGTTTTTATTTATTTTTATCTTAAAGACTTTTCAATCTTCCAGAGTCCTATCTTGAAATGGGAATGTTCCTGGGAAAGGTTACACATTTAGCTGTTATCATTTCTTACCTGAATCTGACAGCTAGGAGGGGATAGAACCCTTCGAAGAAGGCAGAAGACCATGGCGTGGTAGAAAAAAAGCCCTGCACTGGAGTCTGAGACCCTCAGTTCAAATCCAGTTGTAAGATATTGGTCAAGTCACTTCATAGTCTTTGACTTCCATTTCTCATCTGCAAAATGAGAGGGACTGAAACTCTTTTAACTCTCAGTCCTATGATCTTACAATACAGGGACAGGTGTTCTAGGAGCCAGAGATTTAGGGGTACTGAAAGGAGCACCAAAGATAAAATTCCCTGACTTGACAGATTCCCTAGGGCTAGCCTACTCAATAACTATAGTCTAGTGACTTTTCTCTCTGTTTCCTTCATCCAGAAAAACCAAACCCATGCCATCTATAGCAACACTCTCTACTTGTCTGACAAAATCATCATCCGGGATACCAACATCAACATCAACTTTCAGTGTGCCTATCCTCTGGATATGGAAGTCAGCCTCCAAACGGCAGCCCAGCCCCTTATCAGGTACAATATCCTGCACTTGTAAAGTGCTTTAATATTTGCAAAACTCTCATCTGGAGTTAATGCAATGTTCCATGAGGTGGGTGCCATCATTATCCCCATTTTACAGCTGAGGAAACTGAGTCATGAGTGTCTTGCTTAAGGTCACACAGTTACTAAATGTTTGACTTCCAGTTCAGCCTTCTATCCATGGTGCCATCTAGAAACTTAGGAATGATAATGTAGCTCTTCTCTGCCAAAACCTCCCCTTCCTACTAGCTCTGAGGATTCAACAGCCAATGGGATAGGAACACCTGAGTTCATTGTGGTCTCAAATTCCTGAATCTTAACCCAGAAAGCGACCTCAGATTTCTTCAGATAATCTCCTCATGTTTTAAAGTTGAGGAAAGTTAAAGGAGTGGTCAAAACCACATAGTGGTTATCATCAGAGGTGGTATTAAGGCTAAATCTTGACTAAGAGGCTTGGTCTTTATAGCTGGAAGGGATGTTAGAGGACATCTAGTTAAATCCCCTCATTTTATAAATGAAGAAATTAGGACCTAGTGAGGTAAAGTGATTTGTCCAGGATGACACACTGAATAAATAACAGTACCAAAATTTGAATCCTAGTTTTTAAAATTATTTTATTTATTCCTTCATTTATTTGTTCATTCATTCATTTGCTTATTTACTTATTCATTCATTCATTCATTTACTTATTTATTCATGTCTATCTATCTATCTATCTATCTATCTATCTATCTATCTATCTATCT
>JAJPUD010014128.1:14783-41633 GCA_023553655.1 Myrmecobius fasciatus
TCTATCTATCTATCTATCTATCTATCTATCTATCTATCTATCTATCTATCTATCTATTTGCTTACCTACCTATTTATTTAGATGAGGCAATTGGGGTCACACAGCTAGTGAGTGTTAAGTGTCTGATTTTTAACTCAGGTCCTCCTGATTCCAGGGCTGGTGCTCTATCCATTGCACCATCTAGCTGCCTGAATCCCCAGGTTTTTATTCCATACCCAGTGCTCCTTCTAGTCCACCACATTGTCCCTGAGACCTATGAGACAACCTCTAACAGTGTGTTCTCTCTCCTGCTCCAGCTCCCTGAACATCAGCGTTGGTGGGACAGGCATGTTTACAGTGAGGATGGCTCTGTTCAGAAGTCCGACTTATACGCTCCCCTTTGAGGGCTCTTCTGTGGCCCTCTCCACTGAAGCCATCCTTTATGTGGGCACCATATTAGAAAGAGGAGATTCGAACCAGTTTGTTCTGTTAATGACGAATTGCTACGCCACCCCAAGCAGCAATGCCACGGACCCCTTGAAATATTTCATCATAAGAGACAGGTAGTCGATTATTCTTAAAGAGGTATGTGGCTTGGGGTCTCAGGTAGGAGGAGGGATTAAGGGAAAATGAGCAGAAAGCGTGGATTATCACCAACTAGTATTTTGCAGAGTGGAGAGAGGGACAAAAAATAGAGAGAAGAGAGGTAAGATCCCCTATCCCACCTGACCTCTAAGTCCCAGGGGAAAGCAGGGAGTATTCCTAGACAGGAATTAGTATCATAATGTCAGTGACACAAAATACACTTCATTTTTGGTAGAAAGGTAAGGATTTCCCTCCTTTGCCCCTTTCCTGAAACCTACCTCTAGATCTTTAAAATACCCAATATTATACTGGCCCATTGAGATTCCATTTTAGTTCTCATCTTTTACAGATGTCCACGCACTCAGGACCCAACTATTCAGGTGGTGGAGAATGGGATGTCTTCCCAAGGACGATTTTCAGTCCAGATGTTCAGATTTGCTGGGAACCATGACCTAGTCTACCTGCACTGTGAAGTTTCTCTTTGTGACACTAGGAATGAGCAATGCAAACCAGTAAGTCTACCCCCCCTCTTCCCATCTTTTTCCTAGTCCAACCTTCCCACCTCAGCCAACAGCAAATTCACATTTCCCTATCTGTTTTGGACCTAAAACAGTTAAGGCAATGGGGAAAAGACAAATAAACTGTACTCTTTTCTCTTTGCCCTTATTCATGAAGATTCAGGGATTTTGGTTTTAGACAGGGTAATTCTGGGTATCTTTGATTTTATTATTTAATTCTAAGGCAGGATTTTTAAAAATTCTTTTGTAGTTGTTTTTGGACTTTTTCAGGAGATTAATGAATATGATGAACCCCTTAGAATAATATTTTTAAAATCATAAAAAATAGGATTGCAAAGAAAACCAATTATATTGAAATAGTGTTATCAAAATTTTAATAAAGACAAAAACAATGGTCTAAGAATACAGGGAGCAAGAGAAGGATTAGTGTGTCAAGGCAGAACAAAAGTATGACTTGTGCACAGCATTATCTCAGTTTTTAAAATTATTAATTTAATGACCATTAACAAAAGCAAATGTTCAAAAAACAAACACATTGAAGCACAAAATCACATATAAATCTATGAAATTCTATTTCTAGTTGACTTAAAAGGAAAATAAAATTTAAATAAATTTTAGCCAGGATGCGTGCAAGCAACTAGAAATAATCCTGACACAATTTGCCATCGGAAAGGAAGAGGGACCTCAGAGAAATGTTGTTCTGTTTTAAACATATATTGAGTTATTAGTTCTTTTGATTCTGCAGTCAACTGGGGGACTCAAACTGCCAGTCATGTGGCAGAAAGCAGGGTGACCAGTCAGAATTTACCCCATGGGATGACCCCTCTAAAAGCCAATTCAAACTCTGTTCAGTGAGTTTCTTATTTAGGGATTTCATGGATCTGTAATTTTTTTCTTTTTGCTGATGCATATTGCAAACCCTTCACAACTTAGTAAACAGTCTTTGAGAGATACTATGACTAAAATATTCATCACTTTGTAACCAACCTGGTATAAATTCTGATCCTGGGACTGCAGATATGTTATCTACCAATAGGCCCACTATAGAAGCTTTTCTAGATGGCCAAGATCCACTAGATCTATTGGCCCAGACTTCAAGAAGAAAATAACAATAATTTGTTGGCTGGTACAGCCCACCTACTTCATTGCTATGTCCTAAAGAAAGTAAGGAAGGCTCCCAGCCTATTGACTGGTGCTCCTATGGTGGACCTCAGGGAGAAGATATCCATGAGTATCACAGGATAGACTGGCCAGATTTGATTATGATCTGCATTGTTTCATATAATATCCCAATCAATGAGATTACAAATTCATTTGAGTGACATCTTTACTGTTCCTATGTCTAGTTCTAATCTTTTTTTTAACCCATGTATTTCTATGCTATTATTTTTATATAGTCTGGGTATATATGCTGCCATCTTCCATAGGTACCACTTCATATATCTCCTCACATTTCTTTGTATTCTTTATATTTTAAAACTGCTTTTTGGATCTCTGAAATTAGAAAGAGTATTTTTTTCTGAGATCCTCAGCTTTATGATGGAAGATGATTGTCTAAGGTTGTGGATTATGCCACATAAAACAATCCAATTATAGGATATCACCTAATAAGAATTTCCTTCTGTCACTTTCTTTTCACTACAGTCTTGCTCAGGGACTAGACACCATAGTGGAGGTGCCATTAATCCAGCTCAAGTTCTGAACTTGGGACCTATCACTCGGAGAGGTAATTGATTCTAGCATTCATGACCTTGTTGGTAGGGGAAGAAGTGGAATGGAGATATAGTCACTTAGGCATCAGACCCCAGGACAGAGATGATGCTTTCTGTTCATGATTAGAAGAATCTGGATTTCTGGATGTTGAGGATACCAATACTTTTTTCTCTTCTTGGGATGTCCCATTAATAATGATTCTTTTCTTTAACATTCATGTTGTTGCCCAGACGAAGGGGAAATATTGACACCATAAGGACTGGGTCACAAATCCTAGAAGTCTGAAAGTGTTATTTAAACCAAAGGAAGAGTAAACACACAACTTCCCTCAACCACAAAGTTGTAAGCAAGAAGCTCTACCTTATTGTGCTACTCATGGTAGATGGTAGAATGAGCAGAGTGGCTTGGTGAGCACCAGAGTTTTATGTAATCATAGCACCAGAAAATGGGAACACCAGGTTGCCATGCTTACTCCCTAAGTAGTATAAATAATTATTGATCCTTAGAGCTGGAGGGGAGCTGAAGTCATCCTATGATCCATCCCACTGACTCCAGCCTAGTTAATAAGTAAACAAACTAAAAAAAATGTTCTTCAGTTTCTTTTTTAATATGCCTCAAGAGAGAAACTCTATTGTCTTAATCATCCATTCATGTGACCAATCCTATCACCCCAAATAAATAAGCTTATGGAATGCCTACCCAGAACCAGGCACCAGGGAAAGAGAAAGCTTGTTAAAGAAAAATAGAAAATATGGTTTCTGTCATCAAGTATAGCATAATATAATCTCTTTGGGGAAGTTAAGAATAAAGAAGATAAAGCCATTAGAGATTAATACAAAGGGAATAAAATTAAATGCTATCTATACTAGTTCAGAGAAGGGAAAGATCAGTGTGTTCTAGAATGATCAGGGTTGACTTCCTGGAGGAAGGGGCTCCAGAATTATGTGATCATAGATCATAAAGCTAGAAGAATCCTCAGGTCTAGTATATGAATCTAGAGTGTCAGAGGATGGGTGATAAATAGAATAGTGATGATGGTTATCATTTATAGGGTGATTTATGGTCACAAATGAGTGAAGATATATTCACTATCTTACCTGAGCTTCACATGAACCCTACATAGTAAACAGTGCTTTGATGATAAGGAAATTAAGTGACCTCTGAACAATACAATGACCATTCTTGATTCCAGAGGACCAGCAATAAAAAATGCTATCTATTACATAAAGGAGATAGATTTAGGGCACAGAATGACATACATATATTATATATACGAACACATATGTGTCATATTATATTTGTATATATTACCTACCTATTTATATATATATTATATATCACACATTGCACATTATCATATCACATATTATATCCATCTATATATTACATATCATATATCTATTATATATATCTCTATATATATTATATCTATGCATGCAAGTATACATTTATATGTTATATGCCTGCATGTATATTATATATGTATATATACATAAAACATTAAGGCAGCTAAGTGGTAGAGTAAATAGAATGCTAGACCTGGAGTCAAGAAGACTCATCTTTATGAGTTCAAGTCTATTGTCTGACACTTACTAGCTGTGTAATTCTGAACAAGTCACTGAATCCTGTTTGCCTCAGTTTTCCCATCCATAAAAAGAGATGGAGAAGGAAATGGTAAGCCACTCTAATATCTCTGTCAAGAAAACCTCAGATAGGATCACAAAGAATTGGACAAAACTGAAACAACTGAGCAACAATAACAAATATACAAAACATAGATAAAATAATTAGATGTATACATATAATTTATATAAGTATACATATATTCTATATCTAGGAATAAATATGTATATATACTATATCTATATACATGAATACATGAAATACATGTATATATGCATGCAAGTATATATTATCCATTTATGTATATATATATGATACCTACATGTATATGCTTATATTATAGAATCAGATGTATTCCTCATATGAAACATATATTAGAATGAAATGCATTTTTATATTTGTATATAGCATACCTATATGAGGATACATTATATATTTATCTATAAATATAGCTACACCTATAGGCATAATACCTATGCCTATATATATTTATATATAGCATACCTATGAGTATAGATATATATTTATCTATAAATATAGCTTTACCATATATGTGTTTGTGTTCATAAGATAGATATATGTGTATGTGTGTCTATATATAGATATATATGTATATATATGAATAAGTTTCCAATCATTTTTAAAAATAGAGAGGAGGAAGGATTACTCCAAAAGTAAAATATTGCACAAACTATCAGAGGAAATTACTGAATTATTAATTTTTCTTAAACCTTTTACTTTTTTTTTACAAAAGATCTTTCATGAAATAAGAGTAATCTGCAAATGTTTGCCCTATAAAAACTCCAGTAAAATTGTAGGAAAAATTGGATAGAGGGAGACCTAAGGAACAATTCTCTATTTTTACAGAGGAAGAAAATGAGAGATTGTGAGTTTTCCAAGATCACAGAGACAGTAAGTTAACAGAGCTGAGGAAGCATCCCAAGTTTCCTAGCCACTATGGAACATTAACCACTCCACAACACTACCTGTCAGGAATTAGATAAGTGGAGAGAAAGGGGAAAGAGCATTTCAGAAAGGGAGTAAAAATAGGGATTACATTCATATGAAATGAATCCTGAATCAACTGAAGCTTTTGAGGGACTTGAATAATATAAATATGAAAGTATCATAAAGATGTGAGATGCTTCTTTGATCTCACCCCTCTTCATTTCCTCTTCTTGCATCCCCAGTGACTGTCAAATACCATTAGTATCCCTCTTATACAGCCCTTTGTCTGTTAGAAGACTAGATTTAAGCCACTCCTTAGTTTTGTGTCCTCTAGGGCAACTCAAAAGACTAATGCATCTCTTTGTATCCACAGATGCTCAGGCCGGCATACTGAGTGATATCCCTAACCGTGCAGGTATGAAGTTTTCTCTCTGATAATCTAGGTCACAATCTATGAACAAAACTGAATTTTGGTAGCTCAAAAGAAATGTGAGATGTGCAAATTTAGAGACCTCTCTCTCCCAAATGGTCATATGACCCATACCATATGGGCCATTTGTGGCTGGCCTGTGGTAGAGTCTGCCAAGCCCATGCTGGTCTGATCAGCCACAGCTGGGCACCTTGAACACTGACCCTGTCATTTTGGTCCTCTTTGAACATAAAAGACAAAGAGCATCACATATCACCTTCTTTCAACTTAGTTTCTTCATTCAGGTTGGACTAAATGGCTTCTAAGGTTATTCCAGTTCCAAGTCTATTTTCTTAGGATCCTCCTGATCCTACCTGCAGCCTTAGCCAATGAGCATTAAATTGTAGTCAGGACATGTTAAAAGGCAGAGTTCTTGTCCAATGGCTCCCTATGTCTGACTCTGCAGGAGTGGCCAGAGGCCAAATTGCATAATAGCACCTAACAATAACAACCAAGAGGCTTAGGGGATAAAGGACCAACCTTTAGAGTTGGTTCATCCAGGAGTCAAGTCCCACCCTTGACACACATTGGCTATGTGACCCCAATAAGTCACTGAAACTCTCAATGGTCTAGGCAATGCTATAAGATGATAAATTGCAGAGAAAACTGCCTATCTTTTTTGGTGGAGGGAGTTTTCTCCCCCAAACCATATTCTATGCTGGGAAAAGAATAAGCACTTATAAAGTGCCTACTATGGGTAAGCACTGTATTAAATGCTTTTTATATACAAATATTGTCTTATTTCATCCTCACAACAACACTGTGAAATAGGTATTTTTATTAACCTCTTTACAATTGAGAAAACAAATGAAATGGAAGATCTAGATAAATAATGGCTTGTTTCTATGGAGCACTGTTCTAAAGCATTTGGCATGTAGTACATTATTTAATTTCATTACCTCAGTGATTGGTGAAGATGAGTTTATCTCCTTTTTACCTATAAGGAAATTGGAATTCAGAGAAGTTAATCAATTTGTCTAAGGTTACATAGCAAGTGGCAGAGCTGGGATTCAATCTCAATCCTCATTATAAAGCCAATGCTTCTTATACCTTCCTATTAAGCTAAACATAAGATTCCTCAGTTTTGTTTTGTTTTGTTTTTGTTGTTTTGTTTTGTTTACTTTCTCTGGCTTTGAAGATCAGCAATTAATTGGTAGACTTCACAGGTCCATGATTTGTACATTAGGCCAAGACTGTATGGCAACACCCCTCCCCCCCAAAAAAAAAGTTGCAACAGTCCAGTTGATCATCCATCTGCTTGGTCTGCTGGTACCCCACATCAGTATGGGAGCCAGGGGATAGTAGTGGTGGAGTCCCTCAGATGTTAGTATTGTCATGGCAACATCCTATAATATTTATTCCCCTCTAATTCAAAACTGAGTCCCATGGCAATTGAGAACTGACTGTGAGGACTTCTCCCAGAATATTTCACACTTCCATTTCAGGGTTCCTGATGTCATGGCTAGCTTTGCCCCTGACAATTATTGTGCTTCTGGCAATCCAAGGATCCAACTGAGGGAAACACTTGAGTTTGCAAATAGCTCCTGAGAAAAGAAGCTTCAGAACCAAGATTCTGCAGCCATTACTTCATTCACTGCAGAAGAAGAAAGAGAACTGGTCCTGGAGAAAGCGACAAGAATGGGGCTTTCATCATTTACTCTTTTTTCCCCCTTTTCTTTTTAACAATGGTACTTTAAAAGAATCTGTGCCTTTAAATGGATGTCTCAAATGGATACCTTGAACTCTTGTTTTCTCTTACTACAGAATTTCTGAAGTCTTTCAATTCTATTTGTTAGAGGAGATTTCTAGCCACTCAGATATGTTACAGAAAGACCACTGTATTAGGAAAGCCTAAATTTTAGCCTTATCTCTGCACTCCCCTAAGCACTCTGACTTTCAATTACCTCATCTGTGAAATGGAAATAGCAACAATAATATGTGAATGATGATGAGAAATAATAAATAATGCTTTCATTGTGTATATCACTTCACACTTTGTAAATTGCATTTTAGTCCAAAATTCCATTTGAGTCTTATTACACTGTAATAAAAGTAATGACTCCGGAATCAGAGAACCTGATTTCAAATTCTACCTCTGATGCTCACTTGTATGATCTTGAGCAAGTACCTGTACCTCATGTATTTCTGATCTGTAAAATTAAATGATTGGTTTAGGTAATCTTGGAGGTTCCTATGTTGCTACCATCTCCTTTTCCCATATGTCTTCATTGAAGTTCAGGGAAGTTAACTTACTCAAATTCAAGTGACAAAGCAAACATATGGACTCCTAGATCTTTACTTCTCTATCTGGAATTCATTCCCATAACATTTCAAATTAAAACAAAAACAGAACATTTGTTATAGGTTGGCTGTGGGAAGAAAGAAGAGAGACCCAGTACACCTCCTTTCACCTTTTCCCAACCCAACTGGCTCTCTCACTTGTTTCTTTACTCTCTTCTCTGGATTGGAATGATTCATTTATTTTTGGGATGAAATTTTAGGGAAAGTGAAAGGGGAAATTATGTAAGTAAATATCATAGTTGTTTCTTAGCTTGCCATAATAAAATGGATGGAAACAGACTTCACAGAGGGTAATAAAAAGCAGCCTTTCCACAGTGACATGCCTTGTCCTTATTTATTTTGAAAGGAGAAGAATCATCATGGCATAATGAATATAGGTCTGCCCTCAAAACCAGGAAAACCTGGGTTCAAGTTCTTTGATATGTACTAACTGTATGAACCTAGGGAAGTAATTTAACTTCTCAGTGCCCTCAAACAATTTTTTGAAACTATAATTTGCAGAAAAATTTCCTTTTTCTCAGAGTTTCTATACCAGTGGGGGGGCAGTCCTTCTCTATATAGGAAATATTAGGGAAGAAGCATTAAGCTACTCTATTTTTCTTTCTTTTTCTTTCTTTCTCTTTCTTCCTTTTTTCCTTCCTTCCTCCTTTCCTTTCTTTCTCCCTCCCTCCCTCCCTTCCTTTTTTCTTTCTTTCCTTCCTTCCTCTCACTCTGTCTTCCCCCTCTTTCTCTGTCTGTATCTCTGTCTCTCTTTTTGTCTCTGTCTTTCAGTCTTTGTTTCTGTTTCTGTCTCTCTCTGTGCCTCTCTGTCTTTCTCCCTCTCCCTCCCCTTCCCATCCCTCTGTTTCTTTGTCTTTTTTTCCTCTCTCTATTTCCCTCCCTTACTTTCTTTGCATCTGTCTCTGTCTCCTCTCCTGTTTCTCCTATTTGCCTCTTTCTCTGTTTCTCTTTTCCTTTCTGTCTGCTACAGTATCTGTTTCTGTTTCTTTCTCTGTTTCTCTGCCTTTCTCTTTCTATCTCCTCTCTCTTTCTCTCATGTTCTTTCTCTTTCTCTATGTCTGTCTGTCTTGATTTCAGATCTTGCCAAAATTCTTATAATTACCTCTGGAAGGTATTCCATATTAAGGCCAGTATTCTTGGACTGAATTGATGGGAGTGAGGAATGGCAGAGGACAATAAGTCTAGAGCCCTGCAAAGATCTCTCTCTGAAAATAAATCTTTCATTGGCTACACTGTCAGTTCATCAGAAGATTTAGGTTCAAATTGTGGATCCTATTTCTAAGGCCCCATTTAATGCTAAGTTCCTCATCTATTAAAGAAATGGGATTGATCTCTATCACCTGTGAAGTACCTTCCAGCTTTAACTTTCTTTGAGATGCCTCCAGAGAAAAGGCTCATTTTCCAGAGAATAGATTTGAAAGGTTTAATACTAATGGGAAAAGGCTTATTTGGCTTCAGCTGTTGTTGGAAGCTCTAACTATACTTTTGGGAAAAGCCCAAGGTCACGTTTCATTGGCTGAGTTTAGTGTTTCCCATGGGAAAACACATGTGTATATCAGCAAATTGGGTCTAAGTAAAATATTTCCTATATAACAGCTTCTCATTATCTCATACATACCCATAATAGTGTGCCAGCCTTCATAGACAAAGATGATGTTGTTGACCTTCCAAAATTTGCTTTGTTTTGGGTTTCCAGTAAGGGGTGTGAAGTATTAAACCATCTATATTCATTCATCTGGGCCAGCCTGTAAAAACACATGTGCAATTCATTTAACTAGAATTATGAAAATAGTTTGGGATGCTAGGTTTTCCTTTATAGAATGTTAATCTAAAAAAGAAATTCTTAACTTTTTTATGTATGGTGGACTTTTGGGACAGTCTTTTGAAACATATGGATCCCTATTCAGAAAAATGTTTTAAAAGGATAAGATACATAGGATTACAAAAGAAAACAATTATATTGATATGAAGAAATAATTTTTTCCCTATTCATGCTCATGGTTCCCCTAAAATCTGTCTCTGGAACCTATATTAAGAACCCTTGATTCTGTGACATTGACTTCATTAGTGCCAATTCTAATGGAACACAAGTTAATACTCTCACAATTCCTAATCTAATCCATCTTGGATTAGATCTTTTATAAAATCTAAGTTTTGAAATAACTCTATGTACCTGAAAAAGGAACAAAGGAGGTCTTACCAATGGACTTCTCTGCTTCATCCCTCTCATTATTACTTAACAAGAGAAGATCCAAGCGTGTCAATTGATGAAAAGAAAATGTGTGTATCCATATATGTGTATGTATGTGTATATCCATATATAGGTATGTATGTATATATAATTTTACTCTGAAATAAAATTTTTCACTTTACCACCTTTATTTTCTTTGCCTTTGCATAAAAAGACACTATATCAATTGACACAGTTTGTTCCTTCAAGATATTTTAAAATTCCAATTCTAATTTTAACAATGTGATAGAACAGAAGAAATGGGTGTTTGATAATATCATTTCCTAACATAAGAAGACTAAATTAATGATCATATAGCTTTTTCCCCCCTTAAGCCTTCTTCCCTCACTGGACACATTCCCCCAATTTTTTTATTCCTTTGCTGGCTCCTCAACATGCATCCCAAATGGGTCATCTACTATAGCTATATGTTTTTGTTATATTAGATTGCAATATTTTCTTTTGTCTTCTAAAGCACTAAAAATCCCTAGACTTTCACTCTTTTTGATAAAGGAATTAGAATCTTGATTTGGGGATTAAGTTGTTACTTTATAGCAATAAGGGAAGTAAGTGTTACATACTTACTAGTATAGAGCCTGAAAGGTGTCAGTTGTTGCACTATACTATTAAAATATGAGTAAGTAGCCCATAACTCAAAGCTTAAAGAATCCACCTCCCTCAATTCTTTCAGACATTTCCTATCTTGACTGGGGTTTAGTGCGGCCTCTTGGCACTGATCTCATGGTCACTTCCTAGCAGTGAAATCCTTATCTCAATGTATACAAAACAGTAAGAATACTTTTTATTTCCATCTCCCTTATGATCTGGGGGGCCAATCAAGGAAAGCCTCGTGGCAGTTTGGGAGGTCAGGTTCTCCTATGAATGCCAATAAAACCAAACAGTTTAACAAAGTCTGCTTTTCCAGAGAGGCTACAGTTGAAAGATTTAAGACCTTTAAGCCAACAAAGACACTGGTTTCACCCCCCAAGGTAAGTTCAATGGAACAGATTGGGCTGAATCTGTTGGTCACCAACCCATTTTTTCTCATATACATTTTTTATCTTCACTCATTCCTAGGAAATTTTCAGAGCCTTTGTCTCTCTGTGTCACCAGCATTGTGGCTACTATGTAAAAGGAGAGGTGAATCTTTTCTGTATCTTAAAATTACTTAATATCTTGAATCTTGCCCTGTTAGTTGTATGAATATGAATTCTAACTATATTAGGAGAGACTTTTCAGTGTTCTAATAAGCTCCAAGGAAATTTTGCAGAATTTGATCTCTCATTTTCATAGAACTGATTTTTACTGTTGTCCTTCTGAAGTGGAGTCACAACTAGAATAAGTGGCCAGGGTCTTTGTCTCAAGGCTTTGCAATTTAAAGGGTGTTGATCGTACTTGTATAATTAAGCAAAATAAACCAAAGCATTAACTATGTCTGACAACATATGCTTCATTCCGCAACCATAATCTACCCGTTCTTCTTCAAGATGAGGGAGGTATTTTCATCATTGGTTTTCTGAAGTTGATTGGTAACAACTACATTTATCAGGGATTTGATATCTTCTAATTTTATTTTACTTTAAATCCTTGGATTACCTTTGTTTATATATCCATTCCTCTGACTTTGGAGTCAAAAAACTTGGGTTCAAATTTGTTGCCTATGTGACATTTTCGAAATCATTTCATCCACCTGGACCTCAATTTTCTTATCTGTTAAATAAGGTAAATACTAGGATCTTGTGACATAGGAGGAAGTGTTGTGCTTTACTACAAAAGATTCATTCAGAATTCCTTTGTACCTTCAATACTTTTAAGAGTTTGTTTACTTACATGTTACTAACTACTTAGGAGGTTATAGAGATAAAAGAGTAAAAAAAAATTAAAGCTAGAGTTTTAAGAGCCACTGCTAAATAAAGATAAATTAGAAATGAAATGATACTCAATGGTAAAATGGGATTTGACAAGTCTCACATTTACTCAACTTTCTGGGACACAGCTAGTCTATCAATCAATACATCAAGAGGTATTTATTAATTAATTAATTAATTATTAATGACTTACTATGTGCCAAGTGCTCTGGTAGATATCTGGGGATAAAAATATAATGAATGAAATCAACCCTGCTTACAAGGAGTTTATATTTTAATGGGGAAAATAAGGACATAAAACAAGAACACATGGTATAATATAAAGTAAATAAATATGCAAATATTTGCAAACTAATTAAATACAAGGTAGAAGTTGGGGGATCAGGAAAGGCTTCATGTGATGACAATGCTATATCTTTTAAAATTTATTATTTTATTTTTAATTTATAGAATAAAACAAACATTTCTATAACATAGCATAATAAAAATATGATTACACATGAAACAGTTGATATATTGATTGATATAATAGCTGCATCCCAGAAAGCTGAGTGAATGAGAGATTTGTCTAGAAAATCCCATTTTACCACTGATTATCATTTCATTTCTAATTTATTATTTGGCAGTATCATGTACAACTTGTTTTTCCTTTTAAATTATAATAAAGCTATTATGTAAATTTCCCTCCTCCCTTTTTTCTTCCCTTCCCCGTCCCTCTCCATAGAGATGACTACTGTTAGACATAAATATGTGTGTAGATATACACGTATATCTACACACATACATATATACATTATGTATATGCATATAAACACATGTGTCTGTATATACATATACATGCATGTGTCTTAATATATATTAAAATCATTCTCTATATATTCTATTTATCAGTCTTTTTCCTGTGGTTTACCAAGAGGGATACTATAAAGTAGAGGTAAAAAGACAATGTTTTTCTAAGCATAGAAGATGGTTAATGCAAAGGTGTAGAAATGTGAGATAGAATGTTAAGTGTAAGAAAACACAGAGAAAGTGAGTTTAACTTGATCATAAAGAGTAAGAGGAAGAGTAAAAGGGTGGGGTTTGGAAGGAATTCAATTTCTAGAGGAAGCCAATTTGTAGTGCCTGTCACATGATCAGCAATAATATTCTGCTTTATTAATTTTTGCTTTAACTTGGTGTTTTTTCTTCCTACAACTATACAGAAACTCCCATTATTGTAGGATAAGAAGACACTTCAGGAATCAAGATGAAGAGGGTCTACCTCTTCCTTGTGGCCTGCACCTGCTACTTTTTCACTTTGGCATTTGCAACCCAGAAGCGTGAGTGTTACCTGATATCTTGGATTTATCTAGTCCAATATGATAATCTGTCAAGGTTGATTAGGATGGGAGGTGGTTAAGGGCATGGAGACACCAGGGACAGCAGATTACTACTACAGATAATGAAGAACTGCAGACTAAAATTTACTTATGAACTGATGATGTCTGAATGCAGAGTGAAGCATACTTTATTTTTCTTGAGGTTTTTTTCTTAGTCTATGTTTTCTTTTATGACAATTATTATGGAAAGGTTTTACATGATTGCACATGTTTATCAAGTATTAAAATTATCTTTATATGTAACTGGAAGAAAATAAAATACTAGATATGAAGCTTGAAAAAATTACTTATGGACATCAAGTTAGTTCCCTGAGTGATCCTCAGATGCTGATTGAGAGTCATGGCTATTTAATTACATGGATAAGTTCCTCCCCCCACAACTTAATAGTATTTTGTTTTTCCAAATCCATGTAAAGATAGTTTTCAACATTCACTTTTATGAGATTTTTGAGTCCCAAATTTTTCTTCCTTCCTTCCCCCCTTTTCAAGACAAAAAAATATGATATAGGTCATACATGTATAATCATTTTAAATATATTTCCATATTAGTCATGCTGTAAAAGAAAAATCAAAACAAAAGAAAAAACCACAAGAAAGAAAAAAATAGTATGCTTTGATCTGCATTCAGTCTCCATAGTTCTTTCACTGGATGTGAATGGAATTTTCCATCCCAAGTCTATTGGATTTGTCTTGGATTACTATATTGCTGAGAAGAGCTAAGTCTATCATAGTTGATCATCTCACAATCTTACTGTTACTGTGTACACTGTTCTGTTTCTACTTAGCTCAGCAACAATTTATGTTTTTCCTCATTTTTCTGAAATCCACCGGCTCAGCATTTCTTATAGTATTTATTCATAGATAAATTTTTAAAGATGGCTTTCAAAAGGAGTAGTAAAAGGGCAGAATGTAGGAGGCTTTAACCTGGGTTGGAAAGGTGTGGAATAGTTTAAAGGATAACATAAGCAATTACAGTCTTTGAATGGTATAGAAAGAAAAGCAAAGACTAGAGTCAGAAGTCCTGGATTCTAATTTTGTATCTGCCATTAAGTATGCAATCTTCAAGCAAGTTCTTCTCTTTTGGGGCCTCAGTGCATTGATAAGATAATGAGAATTAATGACTTGGCAAGGTCTCTTTTAACTATAATTCCATTATGATAATATTAAGCCCTAAGAATTGCTAACTTTTATGAATATCTCCACAATGATTCCATCATCCATTGGTTTACCTAAATCTTTTTTTAAGCCATCCATTTTCCATCCCATACTATCTGTAAGTGTAAGAGCAGTGATAGATTCAGGATGGTGGTAATGAGTTCTATCATGTTAGGACTATTTCTGTAAAGTACCTTTTATTTATAATAGGAGATAGTGTGGCACATTGGAAAGGACAGTGGGATAGGACTCAGGAAACCTGGGTTCTGAGTCATAACTTTGTCATATAATTATATAGTAAATAAATATAAGGTAGCAGTTGGAGAGCAGGCCCTGAACAAGAAGACCTAGGTTGAAGCCAACTTTGGTGGCATTGACCTATTTAACCCTGAGCAAATCACAATCTCTCAATGAGCCAGGTGACTTAAGATGCTGCAGAAAAATAGTGCCAATTTTTATTAGTCAAAGAAATTTCCTATAACAATGAAATTACAGGTGTGGCCATCTCCATAAAGTATGTGTAAAAAAGGGCAAAATCAGAATTGAAATCCAGGTCTTTGAACTCCAGAATCAGTGGTCTTTTTTTCTCTTTTTCTTACCTCTACTATAACTTGTTAACACTTATGTAGTGTTTTCATTATAGTGGAAGTCCTGACTAAAAAGTTAGAAAATCAATGGGTCATGGATATCCTGACAATTCTGTTCTCAACCCCATGTTTATTTAGTTGATGGTTATTGAATCAAAAGAGGGTTAATATAAAATAAATAGCATTTATTATGTAGCAGGCTCTGTTCTGAACACTAAAAGAAGAGACTTCATAGCAAACAGACAGTAGATTCTATCAATAAGCATTTATTATATGCCAGGCACTATGTTAGACATTGAGGATAAAAATACAAAGAGTAGAGCAAAACCTACTCAACAAAAAGTTTCCATTGTAGTGACTGAAGGAGGGAGAAAGAGAGGAAAAAGAACAAGTTCACCTATAAGTATTCACAGAATAAATATAAAGAGAAAAAGTACAAATACATTCAAAACACAAGGTAGTTTGGAAGGAAGAGTACTAGCAATTAGGGGGAAAGGGAAACCAAGAAAGATTAGCCAAATAGCTTTATGCCAACCAGCCAAAAAATAAATAAATAAATAAATAAATAAATAAACATGAACCTGCTTCTTCACTCCATTAGATCCAGGAAACACTCTCTTACTTAGTTCCTATGGAGTGGACTTGGACTGTGGAGAACCAGGAACGCCTACAGCTCATGTGTGTTCTGATCCCTGTATTAACTACACTACACTTGCTGATGCGTGGAGAAGCTTGAACCAAACAATTAACAAGAAGATCTGTGATGTCGATAAAGAAGGCTGGTATCGGTTTTCTGGTCCAGGTGGGGTACGGATACCAGAGAAATGTGTGGCAGTTAATAGATGTGGCACAGATGCTCCAATGTGGCTGAATGGGACCCATCCATCAAAAGAGGAGGGTATCGTTAGTCGCACAGCCTGTGCTCACTGGAGCGATAATTGTTGTCTCTGGAATACCATGGTGAAGGTAAAGGCTTGTGCTGGGGGATTCTATGTCTACAAGCTAAATGGCACTCCTGAGTGTGACCTGGCGTACTGTACAGGTGAGCAGCTGGGAACTGAATTACTCTGGGGCTCTTGTTAGTGGGAGGCTCATGAACCCCTCTATCTGTTTGACCTCCTCTTCTCCTACCTACCTACTGTAGACCCCAGCACTACTGATAAACTTGAGTCAACATGTGATCCCAGCTGTTCCCCCCAAGAGGAATGCCGACTTGTCAATGGCACCTGGGGCTGTCACTGTAGAAAAGATCACAATATTTCTGGTAGGTGCAAATATGGGAAGACTGGTGGGGAATGAAATTTCTTTGTCTATCTAGTTATAGACAGAAGCTGGAGACTATAAGTAAGAAAAGAGATTGTTGGAAAGAGTGGGATGGGTGAGCCATAACTTAGTATAGCTTGGGATCAAAGCAAGATAGACCAGTTCATCAGTCAAATAACAAACATTCATTAAGTGTATTCTATGTGCCAGGCTCTAGACTAAGTTCTAGAGATATAAAAATAAGGCAAAACACTGTCTCTGTCTTTAAGGAGCTCACATTCACAATATGCAAAAAACTTAGCAAATAACACTAGTATTTATATAGCACTTAAAAATATTATATCATCCAATCCTCACAACAACCTTATGAGGTAGGTTTTATTGCTATCTCCATTTTAAAGATGAAGAAACTGAGGTTGAAAGGTTAAGTAACCTTGCTCAAGATCATATTTCTTATTATCAAGTCATTTCAGACCTAAATTTGGTTTTCCCTTGGTAGAGACACTGGACTGGGTTTCCTTTCCAGATAATTTTATAGGTGAGGAAACAGAGGTAAACTGGTATAAGTAACTTGTCCAGGGTCATATAGTTAGGAAGTGGCAGAAGCCAGATTTGAACTTAGAAAGATGAATCTCTCTGACTCTATTGTGTCATCCAGCTGCTCTCTAAAACCACATAAATACTAAGTATCTGAGACTAGATTTGAACTCTCTAGCTATTATATTACTTACAAAATAGATAGAAAGTAATTTCAGAGGGAAGACACTGGAGAAGAGGTGGAATCAGTGTTGAGGAGGGAAGGAAGCATGACACAGAAAGGATTCTTGTAGGAGGTAAGATTTAAGTTGAATTTTGAAGAAAACCAGAGAAACTAAGAAACAGAGGGAGAGAGAGGAGAAGAGAAAGAGAAAAGGGGAGATAGAGAGAAAGAGAGACAGAGACAGATAGAGACACAGAGAGAAATAGAGAGAGGCAGAGACAGAGACAGAGAAAGAGGCAGAGAGACACACAGGGAGAGACAAAGACTGAGACCAAAAGAGTTAGAGACAGAAACAGAGAGACAGAGAAAAGGAGCTAAAGATTGAGAGAACAAGGGGGAAGAAGAGGGAGAGAGTGACAGAGAGGATCTCATGTATAAAGAATAGCCATACAAGGCACTTATTTGGGAGTGTGTTGGAGAGGAAGAGTAGCAAAATCATACAGTGCATGAAGGAGAATGTAGGAATGAAAGAAGTTAGGGAAAAATAGTAAGTATCAAATTGTGATGGGTCTTAAATGACTAATAGAGCATTTTTGCATTTTATCCTGGAAGTAATAGGTTGTCCAGCTGTGCTCACCCTATCTGAGATTTTTCAGGAATAAAATCCCAGAGGCAAGTTCAGTCATTCCTACAAAGGAAGAGACAGAGAAATACAGAAATACACAGAAACAGAGAGAGACAGAGACAGAGAAACAACAGACACACAGAGAAATAGAGAGACAGAAAGAAACAGATAGAGATACGCAGAGGCAGAAATTTTTCTGCTCTCCATATCTGAAAAATATTTATTTTGTCATAGGTGTTACAGAGAAGGCTTAAAGCCAAGCCTTTTCATTTTGTTTTTATTATTGTTCAACTGTTTCAGTCATGTACAATTCTTTGTGACCCTATTTGAGGTTTTCTTGACAAAGATACTAGAGTGGTTTGCCATTTTCTTTTCCAGCTCATTTTAAAGATTAGGAAACTGAGGCAAACAGGGTTAAGTGACTTGCCAAGCAGTATACTACTAGTACGTGTCTGACACCAGATTTGCACTCAGGGAGATGAAACAATTGTCCTGGTTCCAAGCCCAGTGCTCTGGGCACTATGGTATCACCTAGCTTCCCTTTTTCATTTTGTAGCAAGAAAGAAAACAGCTTTTATTTAAGCTGTTCTTTGTCCCATATTTCCAATATAAAGGAGGGGGTGATACAAGTATTCATGCTCTCAGTTATTTCATTACAAAGCATAGAACAGTAGAAAGGACCCTGGATTTGGAATTGGAGACATGGGTTCACATCTTGTGTGATGATCTAGGACAAGCTCCTGAGCCACAGTTCACTCATCTGCAAAATGGGGAAGATTACATTAAATGACTTTTAGATGACTTGAAAGGTCCCTTCTAGATCTAAGTTAAGCAATTTATTTGCCCATTTCTTGATTTCAGATACCAACCATCATAAACTCCCAATGCCAGGAATTGGCGTTTTCATTGACTGCTTCCCATGTGTGGAAATCTCTTGCTCCCCATGTCCATTTCATGCCCTCCCTGACTTCCTTCAAAGTTCAGCAAAAATCTTACCATCCACAGCAAGCCTTTCCTGCTCTTCCTTATTTCTTTTCTCTATGGATTATTTCTCATTTATCCTTATTTGTACATAATTGTCTGTATATCATTTCATCCACTAGATTGTGAAGCACTTCAAGAGCAGTGACTATGTTTTTTGCTTGACACAGTAGTAAAATATAGTGCTTAACAAACATTTATTGACTGGTTTTATTGACTGGCAAGTCTGGTGGCTTTTCAGATATTGACAGCTTGCGCCCTCTACTGAAATGTAAAGCCAATGACATCCAATTGTCTCTGAACAAGTGCCAACTGGAGAGTTTGGGGTTCACAGGAAAGATATTTGGTTACCTCAAAGACCGGAATTGCAGTGGGTTTTTGAAGACAAATGAGAGGAACTCGCTGACAGTGGTGAGCCCCACTCAGGTTGGAGCCTGTGGAACAACTCTGGAGGTAGGCTTAATTCAATGCTTTCTTTTCTAGGAGATAGAGACCAGAAGGTCAGGTCTGATGTTGCCCATCCTTCCCAAAACGTTATTCTATTTTTTTTTTGCAACAGCAACCTTCCATCCTCTACAATACATTAAAAACATGTTCAATGACATTCTAGTGTTTGGATTTGCCATATCTGAAAGTAAAGTCAATTCTCTATCACAAGGAAAGATAAGTAATTCTTTCCTTTGTCAGTCATGAGTAAGGTCTTCGTTAGCTTAAGCTAACCTACTTCCTACCAACAGAGTGTTTCTTGGGACATTCTAAAGCTTGACATTCAATTTTTGTTGGGTTGCTGAAATCATTATCTTGCACTAAAATGGTAATGGTAATGGTAATAATATGTGCTGGTAAATGTTTTACAACATTGGGGGGAAAGTATGCTTGACAAATTAAGGAGTTGAATTTGCATTAATAATTTCTCCATTATTTTCTCAAGTCTAGGAAGACAATCAACAAAACAATAAATCAAGACTTGATTTTTAGTGTTTGGGATTTCAGAGGTCTTACACTCAAAATTTATCAATCAGATTTCCAACTGGTTGAGTTGTCTCCAGAAAACCTCTACGCTGTTAACATTTCTATAACACTTCAATGTTGGCAAAGTGCTTTACATAGATAATGTCATTTAATAAAGACCTTGCCATAGGATTGACCCAAAAATGTGAAAAAGTCTACTCCACATTTAGCCCTTGAAGACCAAGAGAGGTGTATTGTTTGTTTGTTTGTTTGTTTGTTTTTGCTGAGAGGCAGCTGGAGTAAGGTAACTTGCCCAGAGTTACATTGCTAGTAAGAGGTAAGTGTTTGAGGTCATATTTGAACTCAGGCCTAGTGATCTTTCCACTGAACCATCTAGCTGTCCCTTCCCAGAGAGTTTTAGGGAAAATCTGGACTACATCTAGAATTAAATTAATTTCATCCCCATAAATAACACTGATGACTTTCAAAATTTAATTCCCAATAGGAGATACTTCAGTGAAAAGCAATAAGTTAAGAATATACTAATGGAAAAAAAAATTCAAATTATGGAGGAAATAATGAATGAGCTAGATAGTGCAGTGGATAGAGTGCCAGGCCTGGAGTCAATATGACTCCCATTTTTGAGTTCAAATCTGGCCTCAGATAACTTACTAGTTGTGTGACCCTGCATGATGTTTGTCTTGGTTTCTTCATCTGTAAAGTGAGTTGGAAAAGGACATGGTAAATCTTGTTGAGTATTTTTGCCAAGAAAATCCCAAATGGGGTCATGAAGAGTTGAAAACAACGAAACAGCATGGCTCTAGCTATACTTAATTTCATTATTTGTCAAATGAAGAAACTGGATGATTTAGACAGTGACCTCTAACTCTAAAATCCATCATTACCATTCTGTGATTATGAAAATGATGATGATGATAAAAAATAATAGTGATTCTAAGTCTTTGAGGAACCATGTCCTTTTTTGGTTGGATTTTATAATGTCCTCTAAAAGTACCAAATAGTATAAATGTATTTTAAAAAACTTAAAATCGGGGCAGCTAGATGGCGCAGTGGATAGAGCACCAACCCTGAAGTCAGGAGGACCTGAGTTCAAATCTGGTCTCAGACACTTAACATTCCCTAGCTGTGTGACTCTGGGCAAGTCACTTAACCCCAATTGCTTCAGCAAAAAGCAAAAAAACAAAACAAAACAAAAACTTAAAATCAAGTAAAATACCTTAAAAACTTGTTGGGAATTTCCTGTTGCATCTTCTGATAAATGAATGTACATGTACATATATATGTTAATATGCGCAGATGTATAAACCTGTATATTTGTATGTGATGGTGGGGATAAGGGAGCATCTTTCAAGATAGACACATAAAAGGTTTTGTATACATATATATATGTACATATATATATACATTTAAAAGGAAGAAAACACCATTATGACAAGTGAAGGTATCTAAAGGACAATATTTAAGAAATGCTGAAGCTGTTTTCATTTGTTTAAAAGTAACTCTAGTAACACAGAATATTTCTTTTTCCCCCAAGAGAAATGAAACTCATGCTGTTTATAAAAACACCCTGACCTTGACCAATCAGCTCATCATCAGAGACAGCATTTTCAAAATTGGCTTTCAGTGTGCCTACCCCCTGGATATGAAAATCAGTCTCCAAACAGCCACAAAGCCCATTGTCAGGTATGACACTGGAAGAGCTGCTTTGGTGAATGGTGCAATCTATAAATATTTGCAGTTGCAATTTACAGTACAGAGCATGTGTATAGCATGGATGGCACTCTATGTATTTCCTCATTTTCTCTGGTTGCAAGAATATTACTACTAACTCACTCTCAGGAGAATTTGAGTCAGGGCTCAATTGTGTTTGCAATTGTTGTGTCACTTTTTCCCCCACTTGTGACCAATAGCCTCATTTGCAATCCTTTTGCACCCAATTTATCTTGACTAGAATTGAAGAAATAGCTAAAGTTATGGAACAGATCATTAAGTGCCAGCATATTCCAGGTGCTAGGGATACAAAGGAATGCAAAAGACTCTTGAAGAACTCATAGTCTAATGGAGTGGTAACAGGCAAACAAGTATGGGCAAACGAACAATATACAGGATAAATAGGAAATAATCAATAGAAGGAAGATACTGGAATTATGAAGGATTGAAAAAGGTTCCCCATAGGAGGTGGAATTTTAGCTGGGACTTGAACCAGGAAAGTCAGCAGGTAGATATGAGGAGGGAGAGCATGGGGGAAAATCAGTAAAAATGCTCAAAGCTATGATATAAGAGTGTTTATGGGACAGCAAAGAGCCACTGGATCAAAGAATATGTGCATGTAGATTGTATAACATGTAAGAACGTTGGAAAGGTGGGGATGGGAGTGGGGTAAGTCTAGGCTAAGTAGCCCATAAAGAGATCAACCTCAGAAAATTTTGGCTTCATAAAACATTGGCTTTATATGTGTTTTACCATTGGAGATAACCCTGAGTATAATTCATTCTCATTCCTCTCTGATTGGTAATGACTCCCTTCTATCTACTTCTTACATCAATTTTGTCACTTATCTCTAATGCCCTTGTCATACAATGATGCATATTATAATTGTCTTGTGGCTCAACCCCAATTGACTGTAAGCTCCAAGACATTAATATTGTATTGTCTAAATGATATGTCTTCCTTATGGTTTATCACAGTGCTTTGCACACAGTTGGCTTTTAATAAATATTTGTTAAATAAATAAATGAATGAGAGATAAAAGGCTGATGCTTCTGACATTATGATCTTGTTCCAGTGCTCTGAACATTAGTGCCACTGGCTCAGGAAAATTCCTAGTGAGAATGGCTCTCTTCCAAGACAAGAATTATACCTCTCCTTATGAAGGTTCCACTGCTGTATTGTCTGTTGAAGCCATGCTCTATGTGGGTGCCATTTTATATCAAGGGGACATCTCCCAGTTCAACCTATTGATGCGGAACTGCTATGCTACACCCACTAAAGATGCAACTGACCCTTTGAAGTATTTCATCATTAGGAACAGGTATTTGTCACTTAATGGTTGCCTGGGGGCAAAACTAAATTTCAGTCACAAGACTTGGGCCATCTGGGTCCTCATAGAAGGGTAATCTTAACCACTGTCGTCCTCACAGCTGCCCAAACTTATATGATTCAACCATCAGAGTGGTGGAAAACGGGGTGTCTACACAAGGTCGCTTTTCAGTTCAAATGTTTATGTTTGCTGGAAATCATGACCTTGTCTACCTGCACTGTGAAGTTTATCTCTGTGACAAATCCAAAGAACAATGTCGTCCTGTAAGTGCATCTTGAATATGATTGAATGTCCATAATCAGTGTGCATGTATAATATAAGCTATACAAATCACACTAGAGTGATGGGGTCTTTGCCTTTAGGAGCTTTGCTAAATCTGAAATAGTTTAGGATAACCATTTTCTTTGGGTGTTTTTTACTCCACTTCAGGTTGAGATTCCTTTTGTTTTCCTTAAGAGATTATTGAGGAACAAAGGAGAAGTTACTTTAACCCATTCCACTAAAGCAAGAACACTGTCTGTGGGAATCCACATTTAGGGTTTTAGACTCTTGAAGAGGAAGTGTTAAGTAAAGGGGAAAATGTATATTTCATTCAACATTTATGGCAACCCAGGAGAGGGGGGATATTTGAAAATGGGAGATGGAAATCATAGCTGGGAGAAAGTATGCTTATTTGAAGAAAATGGATTGGAAAGGTAGGGAGGTAAAGGAAGTCATGTACCATGGGGTGGATTGGAGGAGTGGTCTGGAGGGCATGAGTCTGAATCTGATACAAAGTGTTGGAGATCCAATGGAGGTCACTTTGATAAAGATTACATTTCAGACAAAGATACTACATGAGTAGCCTTGAGGTATATTTGGATCAGGAAAAAGGAAAAATGGAAAAGCTAAGAAAGGGAAACACAGTATTCTGAATGAAGAAAAACATAAATAAAGTGTGACTGATTCCAAAGTTAGTGCTACTGGGGTCAGGGGCAAGTGTTAATTAGAAATCTTCAGTTAGAAACTCATCTGATGGGAATTTTCCACTCTAACAGTCTTGCTCTGGAGTTCAACAACGCAGTGAAGTCACAATCAACCCATCTCATGTTCTGAATTTGGGACCTATTGCCCGGAGAGGTAAGAGGAACTTAATAATAATGAAAGTATAAAGTCATCAATAAATATCCTTGGAGGAAAGATCCAATTAACTTTTTATTTGGTTAATGGATTTGGTGAGTAGGATATTATTGGTGATCTTGGAGAAAGCATTTTCAGTAGTAAGGTGGAAGGAATGGGGATTATTACATGGTAGGGGTTTGGGAAATGAGTAGATAGTGAAGAAATAAATCATTAAGACAAAAAAGAGAGATGAGAGTTAGCTCAAATGGAAATCAAGGTCAAAAGAAGGATGGAAGCAAACACAACATGTTATTGGGTAGGGAGGAAGAAGTAAGGATACAAGAGAAGTATTGGTTAGTGAAACACAGCTTGAAATGTCAATGATAACTTTGAGAGTAAAAGAAGTTAAAAGGCAGTAAACATATTGCATAGTGAGGGGGCTTGTGAATGTTGTAAGGGGATACAGATCCATCAGCTTTACCTTAACATGCTTATTGGTTGAGTTTGAGGTTTTTACTTTTTTTAATTAAAAAAAATTAGGATTAGTTAGTCTTTCCATGTGCATGTCTCATAGACTCTTTTACTTCTTAATCAACCACCAGATATTTATTAAGAATTTCCTATGTGTCAGGGGTTGTGCTAGAGTTTGGGAATATAATGACAAAAGTGAAATAGCTTCTGCCCTTAACAATCTTGTTGGGAGAAACAATGTGTATGTATAGAGTTATGTACAAAATAATTTAATGGTGGGGGGAGGAACTTAGTGGTGAAGGTACTAGCAGCTTAGACAAACTGGGAATAAGGAAAGGCGTTATGTAGGAGGAACTGTCTGAGCTGAACTTTGAAGTAAGGCTTATAAGAGGCAGAGGTAAGGAGAACATTCTGGACAGAGCAGACATCTGTGAAAAGGCAGAGGTAGAAATCAGGTATTATGCATAAGTAACAGGAAGAAGTCCAATTTGGTTAAGCTATGTTTATGAAGAGGAATAATGTGTTTATTATACAGTAAACTTTGCCATGACTGGAAAAATAAGCTGAGTATCAGCAAAAGAGTTTATATTGGTCTTTGAAATAATAGGAAGCCTTAGAATTTATTGAGCTGAGGGGTGACTTGGTCAAACTTTAGGAAGATGACTTTGTTGCCTGTGTAGAAGAGAATGGATTGGAGAAGGGGAGAGATGTGAGACAGGAAGATCAATTATGAGGTTATTCCCATAGTCCAGGTGGAAAATAATTAGCGTCTGAACTAGGAAAGGGTCTGAGAAGAAAGTGAAGGTTATGAGGAATATTGAGGTGGCAAGATCTAGCAATTGAGTGGCTACACAGGGTAAAGTGGGAATAGTCTTTCATTACTTCATATCAGAAAGAACACTGCAGGTAGGGGGAAATAGGAAACAACAGGTGGTCTCTCTAAGTAGGTTTTGCTTTAAAGCTTTGAGCTGTCTTTCCCTCCTGTTGATCTAAATGTGATAAGTCATTCATTATTCCATTGTTTTTCATACTATTACCCTTTAGAAGTAGGATGACTCAAGGGCTATAGGAACCTGACTGATAGAACATTCAACTTCATATTCTTGTTAGTAGATTCCTCATCAGTCCCTGTCACAAGTGGAGCCACCAGCCCCCTAGGTAAGTTATTTCTTTTGCTTTATCTCTCCCTCCTTCCCTTCCTATGTCCCTTCTTTTCCCTCCCTTCCTCCCTTCCTCCTTCCTTTTCTCCTTCATTCTCTCCCTCCCTCCATAATAATGAATTACAATAAGAAATATGGATATAAGGAAACCTGAAACCATCCCAACCATAATCCATGCAATTAGAGTACAATAAAAATCAAAACAGCAACTAGTTAGCTCAATAAATATAGATTTGGGTCTGGAATCAGAAAGTCCTGAGTTCAAATGTTGCCTCTGACACTTACTAGCTATGTTACTCTTGGCAAATCAATTAACCTGTATTTGCCTTAATGCATTAGAAAAGGAAAAGGCAAACCATTCTGATATCTTTGCCAAAAAATCCCCATAGACAGTAGTGGTATGCTATAGTCCTTGAAGTTACAAAGAGACAGACAAGACTGAATGACCTGAACAATAAAAAAGTCACCAAACAAATGCAATAAGATGGCAACCTGTCAATATACTATGCTTAATACAGAACATAGCCAAAACAACTGAGACAATATTATTCTATAAAACTAATGGTCAAACCTTGGAATGGACGATTCATTTTGAAATCTCCTCTTCTGGAGATCTTTAAAGTCAGAAGAATTTTCTCAGTGGACTGGGCTGTTGGTATAGCCAAAGTTAGATGGGCTGAGTAAACAATGTATATGGTATAGTAAGACAGTCACTGAAGTGAGTTAGAGGGGAGCTGGGCTTCCCTCAAGATGCAGTTACTCACTAACTGGGTAGCACTGGACAAGTCTCCTCTCCATTCTGGACTTTAGTTTTTTGATTTGTATTATTAGAGAATTGTATTTGATTTCTGATTGCCCTCTAAGTCAAGGATTCTTAATCTTTTTGTACCATGGATCCCTTAGGCAGTATAGTGAAGCCTATGGGTTTCTTCTTAGAAGGAGGATACTTTTAAATGCATCAAATAAGATTCTTAGAAATGCAAAAGAAATCAGTGGTACTGAAATATAATCATCAAAGTAATAATAATAATAATAATAATAAAATCAATGTCATAGACTCCATGTTAAAAAAAAACACCCTTTCTTTAAGACCCCTCCCTTTTCTTCCCCTTGTCTCTCTGTCTCTCTTACTCTGATTCTCATTGTCTATCTCTCTCTTTCTCCAATGCTCTCTCTCTTTCT
>JAJPUD010014129.1:0-16625 GCA_023553655.1 Myrmecobius fasciatus
GTGTCTCTTCTTTCTTGTTCCTAAGGAGAGCAGGAGAGCCTCTGTCAAACACTTTGCTTAAGTCTAAGTATGCTTTGGTATCCCTGAGCCAGCAGTCTAGGAAATGAAGTTGGTCTAGCATGACCCGTTCGTGTCAGAGCTCCCTTTTCAAGATGCTCACAAACCATCCCTTTTAATAAAACAGTCTGGTAAGCTCAACAGCTCATAGTTTGAAGAACTCACCCCGTTCCTTCTTCAGGCTGCATCTCCATTGCTTGTTCTGCAAACATTTTCCAGGAGTTCTGATGGTATCATCTTGCCATTCAACAATTGTATCTTTCAGTTGTTTTGAAGCATCCTGGGATATAGTTTGCCTGGGACAGTTTGTGATGTAGCTGTTGTTATCTGGATTTTAGAACTGGAAGAAGGCCCTGGACCGGAGAATCCAGGAGGGCAGTGCTAGGTGGAACTCTAGAACACAGGAGAGAAGATGTTAAAGCTGGAAAAGACCTTAGAACAAAGAACATTGCATATTAGAGCTAAAGGGAGTAGAGAGATCATCTAGTTTAATTCCCTCATTTACCAAAAAAAAGAGGAAAAATCCTGAATCTGGCGTCCCCAGACCTATGTTCAAATCCTGAGTTGTCACTTACTGTGGACAAATCACTCCCCTTCACTGTGCCTTAGTTTCCCTTTCTGTAAAATGAGAAAGTTAGATTTGATGGCCGGCACCAGCTCTAAGAGGCTAGTACTAAAACCTATGTCTTTTATTTCCAGGTCGAGCGTTCTTTTCATTAAGCCGCCTTTCTAGATCCTCTTCCCTTTCAACTCTGCTGCTCGTGTAGCCCTACGTGGCCGCTGTGGCCTGTGATCTGTCACTTGCAGGCTGGGAAGATGGCTTGCCTCCCTCTACTAACTAAGGAAGGCAGGGCTTGTTTTTCACACCTCCCATATTCACTGCCACTTCCCTAAGATTGCTTCATGGCTGCAGCAGGGGCCTGTCAAGCAGTCACCAGGGATGAAGAGGCCTGGGCCCAAGTGGGTCTCATAGGTTGATCATCAAAGATCACATCACATTGTCTTTCTCCCCCAAGTCATCACTCTTCTTCCCAACTTCTCCAGTTCTGGCAAGGACTCCGCTGTCTTTCCAGGACCCCAAGTTCATCACTTTCTTGTCAAACTGGGTTCTTCACTCTCTTTCACACCCTCCCCCACAACCACCTATATCTGATCTGTTGCCAAGGCTTTTTGATTTTTCCTTTTTGACATCTCTCCAGTACGCTCCGTTCTCTCCTCTGACACTGTCCCCACCCTGATGCGGGTCCTCCTCACCTCACACTGGACTATTTCAGGAGCCTGTTCAGGAGAGGGGGGGCAGTCTCCCCACCTCAAGTCTTTCCCCACTCTAGTCCAGCCTTCAAATTCACCAAAATGATCCAATAATATTGCGCCTTTATTTCAACTTTTACAAATGCTTTATTATTTGTTTCATTTTAGTATAGCCACAGTGGTGAAAATGGTACTATGCATATGATTTATAAATCAGTGTTGGGAACATGTGCTCAAAAATGTTTTACTAATGAAATAAATTATCAAAAAAGTTTGGAGATCGCTGGAAAAGGTGGACAATCTTAAACTAGGCTTCTGTGTGCTTGGTACATGGTAGGTGCTTAATAGATGCTTGATTAATGATTAATTGACTGAGTAGCTCAGATAACAGACTTTTGGGGAGGTATGGGCATTATGTACCTCCTTGATCGCCCAGCCAGAAATGATCTCTCATTCCAAGTCTAGATAAGTATCTCTGATTCGGAGAACTATATGAGGATCTCCCCTGTAAACTTCTTGAGGGCAGATATCGTGTCTCATTCATTGTTGGATTCCCCTCCCCACCAACGTCACCCGGTGCAAAAGCTTGTTGAGTAAGTGAATGGTGGCTATCAGTTCCCTAGCCCCTCGCTTCTTAAACTAAGCGTCGTGACCCCGTATCCGGTCACGTGGGGATCACGAAATTATGATTTCTTCTCCACAAATGTTTTCATTTTAAATGCCTCCGGATCCAAGAGCATATACGAATTTCTCAGGTGAAAAGGGGTCCCAAGTGGAAAAAGTTTAAGACCAACCTTGGGCTAGCCTCCCCCATCAGTACCATTATTGCCATCAGGTCCTTCGTTCCCGTGGCCGGCGGTCAAAGCCGTCACCCTAAGTGCAGCGGGCTTTTTCTCCCCTTCTCCCTCAGACTCTGAGTATGCTCACCATCACTTCCAGCAAGAACTCTGGCATCTTCTTCTGCACTGCTTCCAACAGGGTCGGCAGGGATGAGCGAGCCATGAAGATCTACATCTCAGGTAAAGAAAGAAGGGGACGTGGGGTGTGTACCAGGCAGATGATAACGGGCTGCCGAGTTGTGGGACTGCCAGTCGCCTCTGGGGACTCAGAGCGTACCGGAGGCCACAAATGTCAGAGCTGGGAGGGGCCCCAGGTCATATTTTCTTGACCTAAAAAGGCGGTGACTTGTTCACAGTCACATGAGGTGAAATATGAGAGCAGATCCTCGTGGCAGGCTTGCGTCCTTTTAAATATAATTAAAAAATGCTTTGCCTCTTCTGGAGCTCTAGGTTAAAGGGCATTTTATCCCCAGGAGCCCCCAGTTAAAATAGAAATGTGGTCCAGTGAGCCACGCTCAGCCATAAGCACCTTTGTATGGATTAACTGTTAAGATTATGTATACCCTCTCTCCTCGATGGGGAAACAAGACATTGGATACACATTATCTGATCTCCTCCTGATGTCCTTGGGAGGTAGGTAAGTAACTATTCTAAGGCAAAGCTTCTTAAACTGTGGCTCTCCTGGGGCAGCTAGGGGGCGCAGTGGCTAGAGCATCAGCCCTAAAGTCAAGAGGGGACCTGAGTTCAAACCTGATCTCAGACACTTAACATTCCCTAGCTGTGTGACCCCGGGCAAGTCACTTAACCTTAATTGCCTCAGCAAAAAACTGTGGGTCTCAATCCCAAAAGAGGTCACATAACTGAATGGAGGAAGTGTGAAATTCTGATTCATTGTCAGTAAATGTTTGATTTGTATCTTTTTTTTAATTTTTTGACATATCTATATAACCAGGTTGCATACAAATTTCTCAGGTAGGGATAGTTAGGGGGCACGATGGGACTCAGGAGGACCTGAATTCAAATCCATCCTCAGATACTTGACACTTCCTGGCTGTGTGACCTTGGGCAAGCTACTTAACCCCAATTGCCACAGCCAAAAAAAAAAAAAAAAGAAAGAAAAAAGAAATAAAGAAAGAAACAAAAAAAAATTTCTCAGGTAAAAAGGGTGGAAAGAGTTTAAGAAGTCCCTATTCTAAGGTGTCTCTGTTGTTGTCTCTTCTGATCTGGTGCACATCTTTTAGCTTCAGCATTCTCTGATGATCTAATCAATCCTCCCTTGGCCCGTAAGCATTTTGAGAGTGGAAAAAGGAAGTGTGTAGGAATTGAAGGTTTAAATAATAAGGTCACCAGACTGAGGGCAAGCTAGACTGAAATGACAAAGTAGTTGGGCAAGGGGCCCAGGCAAGGCCGGATGGTAATTGTGAAGCTCTGGGAACTTTCAGCTTGGCCCAATCTCCCCTGTCACCTGGAGGAGGATGGGGTGTTTTAGTGTTGCTGGCTCGGATCTAGTGATCATTCCCTAGAACAGAGAGTTCCACTTTTCCAAGAGGAGAGAGAGAGACAGACAGAGAGAGAGAGAGACAGACAGACAGACAGACAGAGAGAGAGAGAGAGAGAGAGAGAGAGAGAGAGAGAGACACGTCTCGCTTCTACTCAATTACTAAAGAAATAACGCCCGACTGCTCTATTAGAATCAGTCGAGTAAACAAGCAGAAAAATCAGGAGGTCCAGGTGCATACAGTGGGTTTGAGAGGACAGGAGTGCGCCAAGAAGCCTTTGTCAAGGCCCCATGCTAAAAACTATTTGGAAAAGTGGACTCCCCAAGGAATTGAAGGAATGTTTTGTTAGGGATGATGGGGAACTGGTTTGAAGAAAGAGGCACAGAGAAGGGATAAATAGACACTTCACACCATTGAGAAGTGTAAGGAGGGGCAGCTAGGTGGTGCAGTGGATAGAGCACCAGCCCTGAAGTCAGGAGGACCTGAGTTCAAATTTGATTTCAGACACGTAGCACTTCCTAGCTATGTGACCCTGGGCGAGTCAGTTAACCCCAATTGCCTCAGCAAAAAGCATAACAAAAAGAGTCAGAGAAGTGTTAAGTAGTGGGATCCCTCAAGGACTAGGATGGGATTGGTCTTGCTTAATAGTTAAGATGTTGAAGAAGGAGTAAAGAGCAAAATTCCCAAGCCTTCCAGTGGACTCTTGCTGAGTCCTTCCAGTAAGGTAGACACCTAGCCAATAGAGAGCCATCCACCAATCACCAAGCTCACGGGGCCATGGGAAGGGGCTCCAAGTACCAAATGAGCTGCAGGGGGCTAGCAGAAGATTTGTCTGTAAGGAGAGATGGGAATGCTCCGAGAAAGTGTTATGGGAAACCCTGTTGAGTCTACCATCGCCACCACATGTCTGGAGACAAGGACTACATCTATGAATCTGTCCAGAGGGAGAAAGGAAATAGCCTCGGCTTCAAGATGTGGAGCCCTCAGAGGCCATCTAAACCATTCCTCTTGCATATAAGAAAATTGAGAGCTAGGGAATAAGAGTAGAAGGTGAGATTCACTCCCCATGCCCATTCCTAGTCACTGCTGTTGGTCGGGAGACGGGGATACAAAGAGAAGTTCGGCCTTGGTGTTGAGAAGCTCACGTTCTGCTAATGTACCCAGTGATCACATGGGTCTGCTACAATTATAGTGTTATTGCACACTAAGTGATCACTGGTAGGTCATGAGCAGTTTAGCATATGGAAAGAAAAGAACAGAAAACGGCCAAGTGGAGCAGAACACGGTAAACCCAAAGTAGGATTTTCAGAAAGATTTGGACTCAATTGTTTGGGGTTTTTTTCAGGGGGGAGGAAATAGGACTGGGGCCAACTGAACCTGAGATTCCATTGCTAGTATGGGAGCTCCAAGTCTGGGATTCCCTTCCCTCAATGTAAAGTCAAGCAGCATATGGTCTTCTGGGAAGCATCGAGAAAACTCCCAGCTTTGAGTGACATCATAAAAGTAGCGTAGAAAATAGGGGTGGATTTTGTTCAAGGAAGTTCAGATTCAAGTCCCACTCAGCTACTTCCTGAAGGTGAGAAAAGAAGTTGATTCTCCCCCTGGGCCTCAGTTTCTTTATGTGGAAACTGAGAATGTTAGATTTGATGACCCTCCTAAAGTCCCTCCAGGCTCTAAATCCTAAAATCCTGTAAGTCCCACTAAAACTCACGTTCCTTCTTCTGTGTATTCCTGAGAGGGACACACTATTCTTGGGACTGGACATGGGACTTGGCTTATCATAAAATCAATCAGCACAGGCCCTGGGGAGTGATAATTCTATGGTTTAGAAATGATGTTGTTCCAAAAGAAATATTAAGAAGTCCTTTGTGGTTATATGGTCCTGCCCCAAGACTCCCATGGAGTACCGTCTCTCCCCCCCCCATCAGCTGTGGTTGTTATGATCCAAAAAGAAACTTACTTTGCAGTTGTAACATGTGGGACTAGGCGCAGATCTTGAGAGTTAAAGACACTTCATTTTGCACTTGAGGAAACGGGTCCAAGAAATTGGCTGACTTGCCCAAGATCACATGAGTTGCTCCCCAAGAGATGTACAAAGATGGACGGCTGGTGTCCTGGTACCCATAGGCCCCTTGGGGCCAATTGGGAACTAATGGCTTGAGCCCTTTGTGTGTCTTAGGTCACCTGGTTTTAGAAGGGACAGTCACCCTTTGAGGTAAGCAGGAGAGGGATTCTTCTTCCTATCTAATAGATCTATTCCGACCCAATCCTCAGGGCCTACGGGGTACGGCTTTTTAGAAGAACCTCACGTTCACTAAGACTGGATCTTTTCTTGGGAGCCAGTGGCCAGCTTCCCTGCCCCTCCCACAGTCTCATCCTGTTTGGGGAGCGATTGCAAGGAGGAGGAGGAGGTGGTCATGAGGCTAGGCTGAGGCTGGTCCTCCATGGCCCCGCAGAGTGACGGGGCTCAGAGAGAACAGAGTGAAGGTGAGGATAGAGGTATGGGGAAGCCCACGAGGATCCTCTAGGGGCCACCAAATCCTACTACAACGTTTATAGAGACAGCAGCTGCTCCTGGGGCACATGGGCACAATGCCTCCATCTCTTACTCTCCTCCATTCTGCCCAGGATGAGGTTGAGGGGGAGAGTGCTCAGGCCCATCTGGAAACAGTCAGCATCGAGGTGACGAGACCTGGAGGGAACTTCAGAGGACAGCTATCCCCACGCCTTCATTTTATGAAGAAAGAAACTGAAGCTGGGGCTCAAACCCAGGGCCTCTGACTCCCAGTCCATCATCGAGGCAGATGATGACATAGAGCGGGGCCCTGGAGGTGGAAAGCACCGAGTTCAAGTCCAGCCTCGGATATTTTCTAGCTTCATGACTTTGAACAAATCACTTAACCTCTGTTTGCCCCACTTTCCTCAATTGTAAAATGAGGAATAGTAGCATATACTAATAGTACCTGTTCTAATCATAATCCGCACCTCCCCTTCAGGGTTGTGGTCATATTTGGGTAATATATACATGTATTAGGCAATTTAGGCTTGTAGGAACAGCTAGGTAGGGCAGTAGATAGAGCACCAGGCCTGGAGTCAGGAAGACCTGAATTCAAATCCAGCCTCAGACACTTATTAGCTGTGTGACCCTGAAAAGTCACTTGACCCTCTTTGCCTCCGTTTCCTCATATGCAAAATGAACTGAAGAAGGAAACGGCAAACCGCTTCAGCATCTCTGCCAAGGTTCAGTCCCTGTGTTAATTCCCAGCCTCTGTTGTGTGTCAGGGCATGGGGATACGAATGACCTCAAAGGGGGTCTTGAAGAGTCAGACAACAAACACATTACATGCTTGTATATAACATATTAAGACTCATTCCTTCCCCTCCATCCTCACTCCCTCCCCACTGCACGACACCGTCTCCTGGTTTGTTAGTCTCTGTTGTCAATGGGGCGTTCCCAAAGGATTCTGGTCCCGCAGTGTTTCCCTGTGGCGGCAGAGTCGAGCCTGATCGAAGCTTGCCGGCCAGTCTCCGAGGAAGCCATGTTTGTCTGCTATGGAAAGCCCAAAAGGTCTTACCTCATTTATTCCCCTCGCCTTCGTGATACCCTCCTGGGCCATCTCCAGATGGGGCCTACCATCAGACTTAACCTGGCTCTTCCATCTGAAGGGCAGCCCCTAGAGCCCTTTTTAGTACAGGCCCAGGGGAAAAGGGGAGAAAGGAAAGAAAACTGGTTTTCATCTAATTCCTTTTTTTGACATTGGTTGAGTAGGTGGCCCCCTTTCTCCTCCCTCCCCTTCCCCCATCCCTTGACACTTTATGGCTCTCCAATTTATACAAAAGTTGCTTCCATCCCTTTGCATACTCTTGCCATGTTGAGAGGGCACATGGAGAAGGGCCTGTGCCATCTCTGCCTGTCTCCCTGACTGGCCCCAAAATTAGCAATGCTGTCCTGACGGCATCCGAGGTGGCAGAAGTTTCCAATTAAACCAATCTCTAAGCAAAGCCCAGGAAATTCAAACCAATGATTTCCTTATAAATACAAATGGAGTCAGCCTTCCTTTGTGCTTCCCTGTGATGACCGCTGTCTCCTCAGGTGAGACTACACGGCCTAGTTGGGGAGCAGAGAGAAGAGGAAGTCCAGGTGATGAAGCTCTAGGGTAGCTCCTTTGGGTTGGGCCTGAACTGGATGGATTACACTGTGGACCAGTGAGATAGAAGGCCCGTGGCTAACAGGGGATGCCCAAGCCCCAGCCCAAGTAGTTTTGCTTGTAGGGCCTTTTCTCTAGGGCCCAAGTGACTCTTGGCTCCCAGCATGGGACAAAGGATCAAGCGGGGTTAGAAGAGATGCCACACGCCTATGTGGGGAGGGCCTATCCAATGTGGGTCTATAGAAAGATCTATAAGTTTTCTAGCTTCCTTTCAGGGAGCAGGAGCTTCCCTTCAAGATTCAAGGGAAGGCAGGCTAATTGCCCCCTTTCCTTTTCAAATCAAAATAAGTGAGCATTACCTGTAGCAAAAAAAAAAAATTTATTTTCCCCAGCTACATGTAAAACAGATTTTTTTGGTGAACCAATTGGGGTTAAGTGACTTGCCCTGGGTCACACAGCTAGTAAATGTTAAGTGTCTCAAGTTGGATTTGAACGTTGGTCCTCTCTGACTGAAGGACTGAAGAAAATTTTTAAATTTGCTTTTAGAATTTCGAGTTCCAGATCCTTTCCCTTTCTCCCCACAGTCCCCCATTAAGAAGGCCCATGTGAAGTTGGACAAAACATTTCTTTAAAAGTCATGTTGCAAAAAAAGAAATAAAATAAAAAAAATAAAAAAACGAAAAATAAATTAAAAAAATAAAATAAAAGTCATGTTGCAAAAAAAGAAAAGAAAAAGAAAAAAATAAAAAATAAATTAAAAAAATAAAATGAAATAAAAGTCATGTTGCAAAAAAAAAACATAGATCCCCCCCCAAAAAAAAACCCATAAGGAAAAAAAGAAAGTTTAAAAAAGTATGCTTCAGTCTATATTCAGATACAAGCAGTTCTTTCTCTAGTAGTGGATAGAATTTTTCATCAAAAGTCCTTCAGAGTAGTTGTGGATCTTTGTATTACGGAGAATAGCAAAGTCATTCCCAGCTGCTCGTCCCACAACGTTGCCATTACTTCTACGGCCACAGTACAGTTCCCTTTGCTTGAACTCATGGAGAACTTTCTGAGTTTTTCTGAGAGCGCCCCGCTCATCATTTCTTATAGACCAATAATATTACTTCATAATCCCATAGCACAATTTATTCTGCCATTCCCCAATTGATGGGCATCCCCTCAATTTCCAATTCTTTGCAAGGGGGTTGGATTCAATGGCCTCCGAGGTCCCTTCCAGCTCTAGACCTAAAATCCTGTGATTGTCTACCCATATCTTGGGAGCACAAAAACCCTGGACAAGAAAAGATGGGTATAAACATGGTGGCTCTCCCATCCCCAGAGAACCTGTGCTCAGGGAAGAAAGCCATATGACCTCTGTCCCCTGGAGATGGAATGGACAAGAAAAAGCTGATTTTTGGATGAGTTCCCTTTGTGTCCATATCTTTTACAAACCCATACGTACTGAGTATTGCATTGCTCCAGCTCCCCCTTCCCTTTCTGCCCCCTACTCTATCTCTAATCAGAAACGGGTGTTTCATATTGACTTTGTCACTGAGTCTGTCTGAGTTACTAATATGTTTCTTTTTATGGCCAATGATAGGAGACAGGAGTTAAGTCCTGTGGTCTTAAGGAAGATTCCCCTGGTTCAGAGAGGCAGGGCTATCATAAGCTTTGGGCTATCTCAGCAGCCCAGCAGCCTCAGCCCGCCTCGTGACGTCAGGTACAGTTGAGCCGAAGCAGGAGACTTCCATATCCAGAGACCCTCGGCCTTCTTCCACGGTCGCTCTTTGCCAGGCACCTGGGTGCCTCGCTTCCCCAATGGCAGTTATCGGTCTAGTGATAGCTCCGGGCGGGGCCCCAGCTTCTCTGGGCATGAAGGAGGGGCATGGCACAGAATATTGCCCGGGCTCTCTGGTTTTTTTCCCTCTCAATTCATGAGATGCTGGGTGCTATCCATATGCTCTGGCAAGGATTCACTAAGCAACCTTTGAAGTTGCTGGAGTGCCCTCGCACACGGGACAGAAAGTACCTTCCAGTTGGCTTTGGCTTAAAAAGCCACTGTGTGTGTGCCCACCTCCTCCTCTAGTTCTTCATCTCGGATACTCTTTGATGTCTGGGCCAGTGTATTCTATTTACATTGAAACCGGCCCTGTATTTGGGAGGACGAGGCTGGCACCATCACTGGGGTTATTGGTAGCAAGCACCTCTACCAGGCCCCAGTGGCCCTACAGTGGCGATACAACACACCGCAGCTGGTTACATTGGCTCTGTGCCAACATGAGTGGGGGTTACGTGAATCTTCAGCTGCAAACCACACCATAGAGGAGCTGAGAAGATAAGATAAAGCCAGCATGGATTCTGGACTCTGTCAGTGCCAGTGATCAGAGACAGTAGCTGTGTTTCGCATTGCCGGATAAGATGGTTCAAGCACTGGGTATGATTAAGATAAGTATGGGCAGAGTCAAAAATCAACCTGAGGAGGAGGAGGAGGAGAAGTTTGTAGGCAGCCAAAGAGATAGTGCTGGGTACGTATTTTTACTCCATTTGTGTAAGCCACCTAATTAAATGAAATCTAGTCTAAAGACCCGAGTTCAAATTTTGCCTCCAAACCTCTAGTTCTTTCCAACTGTATGATTCCCGAGCAAGTCATTTGACCCTCTTTGCCTCAGTTTCCCCACCTGTAAAATGAGCTGGGGAAGGAAATGGCAAACCCCTCCAGTATCTTTGCCAAGAAAACCCCCCAATGGGGACATGAAAAGTGGGACATGACTAGAAAATGACTGAAGAAGAGACAGACTGAAAAGATCTTAACAGGCCTGAAGGTTAGTCCAAATATTTTATAAGCTGAAATCCAGTATTGATAGACATATAATCGCACACTTTGTTTCCCCCCCCCAAAAAAAAAAAACTCAACCCGGCAGTAAGATAAAATCTTACGCTTTGGTCCCCCAAAAATCAACCTGACAGATATGAGACAGACAGGAGTGATGTGGTTCGTGAGCAGGTCGCTGCAAAGTGGAACTGGAATCTGTAGTGGCTCACGAGCTTCCCGGAAGGCTAACTAACCTTTCTCCCCTCTGCTCCGGTCGGCACATCTCATCTGGAGCATTCTAGTTAGTTGGGGTTGCCACGTTTTAGGAAGGACAATGAAAGGATCCAGAGCAGGGTAACCAGGATGTTGAAGCCCTAGTTGATGGCAGACAAGGATACCTTCAAAGAACTGGGGGCGAGTCCCCCGTGGAAGAAAGGACAATGTGATAGCTGTCTTCCAGTCTTTGGAGGACGGTCATATGGGAGAGAGCTTTTATGTCCTCTGCTTGGCCCCTGGAGGGCAGACACAGGACCATGGGTGACAAACGAGGAGGCCGCTTGAGGCTTGCTATCAGGAAAAAGTGGGACGTAGTGAGTTCTCCCTCAACGGAGGTCATCAAAATGAGGCTTGTTGGGGGCCACCGGAGGAGGAGATTATTGTTCAGGGACGGGTTTTGGTCACCAACGAGTAATGTTTCTCCCTCCTTCCAGATGTGCCCAGGCATTTGGAAACCCAACCTCAAATCCTGGTAATTGAGGGCCATGACGCACGGCTCACCTGCAGAGCAGCTCGCTACATCTACGATGACCTAGCTTGGTTCAGTCCATTTGGGGAAAGAGTTCCAACCTCGTCCACTGAGACACGAGTGGGCAAATACTCCATTTCCTTGACTTTGACGATTAGAAATGTGTCCCGCCATCAAGAAGGGCGCTACTCCTGCAAAGCCTTAAGCCACAGGAACACTACGGTCATGCTGGAAAGGACCACAAGGCTCTTCACCAGAGGTAAGAGGTCAGGACGACTTTATCCCTGGGCAGCCTGCCCTCTCTCAGGGAGAGAGAGTGCCAAGTTCTCAAAGGAGTCTGGGATTGGGAGTCAGAAGACCTGGCTTTGGGTTCTGGTCCAGCCAGTGATTTGCTGTTTGTCTTGCTATCTCCCAGACTTTCTGGAAATCAGTTCCCTCATCTGTAAAATGGGGTAGAGAAAGACTATATAAACTTTAAAAATGCCTCTGGACGTGGGGTCAGGAAAACCTGTATTTGAATCTTGCCTCAGACACTTACTAGTTTAGCACTAACTTCTCCTCTTGGTCTCAGTTTCTTCATCCGTAAAATGGGGAGAATGAATGAGTGAATTTATTAAGCTTTTACTATATGCAAAGCACTGGGGACATAAATAGAAAATGATGAGTTATTGCTCTCAAGAAAGTCTCATTCTAATTGAAGATTATATTAATAGAACAATTTGTATAATCATCTAATTTAATAATAATAAAACGTACGTCACAAATTATATATTTGAATCTTTACAACACTATATACATACTCTGCAAAACACTATCTATATGTATATGTATATAAAGATTTATATAGTGTTTTGTAACCCTTAAAGTGATATATAAATGCCAGCTATTCTTTTTTTTTTGCTTTTTGCTAAGGCAGTTGAGGTTAAGTGACTTGCCCAGGGTCACACAGCTAGGAAGTGTCTAAGACCAGATTTGAACTCAGGCCCTCCTGATTTCAGGGCTGGTGCTCTAACCACTGCACCACCAAGCTGCCCCGAATGCCAGTTATTCTTGTTCTTATCATTTCCTTAAGCTTATACCCCAACCATTAAACAACGCCACCTGCTCCTTACTCTAGCATTAGTAGACAACGTGGTTGTCAGTTACTACTCACAGTGACTCCGGGTAGATTGATTTTTCAGAAATGGTGGCAAATGATTTGAAGGAGCGCAGCTATCAATTTAAAACTGAGCAAAGAACATGGCTTCCCTTGCCAGGTAATACAGGTACTGCTCATTGAATTAACAGGCAGGTCACAGGAACTGGGTTTCAATTTCAATTCTGTTACTTGCTGGTTCTATAATCCTGGACAATAACCACTTCCCTTTGGGTCTTGAGCTCCTCATCTGTAAAATAAGTAGATTGGACTAGACAGCCTCTGAATCCCTCTCAGCTCTAGATCCATGATCCCACATATGACCCTGGAGTGCCTACCCTTCTCTGGGCCTCAGTTTCCCTTTCTGTCAAATGGTGGGGTTGAACTAGATTGAAGCCTCTGAAGTCCTTTGCAGCTGTGGATTACACAAGACCGTCCAAACAAGCCTGCAAGAGCAAATGGCCAAGGGTAACTGGGTCTTGAGATGAGGGTGAATTGGAGGATATCTCTAATGTCAGCAGCTAGGGAGTACCGCAGTACAGAGAGGATTTGAGTGTTGAGTCAGCAAGGCCTGAAAATATGGTCTCCTATGCTCATTAGCTGTATGACCCTGCACAAGTCACTTTACCACTGCCTGCCTCAGTTTCCTGCACTATAAAAACAGGATAATATGCAAGAATAAATGAAATAATATTGATAAGGTGTTTTGCAAAACTTGAACACTATTTAAGTGCTAGCTGCTATTGTTATTGATGATGATTATTAATGATTATAATTAGTAATAGCTAACATTTGCATAGCACCTACTGCATGCCAGGCACTGAGCTAATCACTTGACAAATATTACCCCATTTAAACCATGGAAGATAGGTGCTATTATTATCTCCATTTTACAGTTGGAGACACTGATTTGCCTAGTGGGTGTCTGAAACCACATTTGAACTCAGTTCTTCCTGTTTCCAGGCCCACTGGGCTACCTGCTTGCCCTGATAATAATAATAATAATAATATAATAATCATAATCCATGCTTGTTCCCTCTCTTTGCAGAAAAAGTTGCCCCTTATGTCATAGAGAACCTCACAGACCTGGATGCGAACAGCAGTGGCAAGATTGTGCTACAGTGTAAAGTGGGGGGCATTCCCACACCTGACATCACGTGGCTGAAGAATGGAAATGCCATCCTGCCAGCCTCAGGTGCAGCCACGGGGCTTCCTATGCATCCACCGAGGCAGCTGATATGTCTGAAGGAGGCCCTGCTTGCATAGCCTGCCTTAGGGAGTTTTCAACTGTGAAACTCCCCCTCTGTTTTCCCAGGAACTAAGTAGCAGGATACCTCACTTGACAGATGATCCTTTTAGAGCGTTTCCAGGTCACAACTTCACCTGGCTTCTTGTTTCTAATATTTAGGGCCTGGGAGATCTCAGCTTAAACTCTCTGGCTCCAGTTTGCTGCAGAATCAGGGGTTCACGTTAAATCTGTAAGGGTCCTTTCTGGTTCTTAATCCCATAATCCTTGTCTCATTGAATGGAAGGACGTTGGACACTTCAGCTCTGCAAGACAACTTCCAGCAGATCCCAACCCAGATTCCCCATCAGTCCCTTCCAGGGGAACTTGGCGTTGGGGTCCAGCTCTGTTGTAATCACTCAGGCAACAAGCATTTATTAAATACTTCCTGTATGTGCCCAGACTGTAGTAGGCCCTTAGCGATATGGTGACAGAAAGGAAATAGGCCCTGCCCTCAAGAAGTTTTCATTCTAATGGGAATAACAGTACCTAAGTAGCAGGATAGCCATCTGGGTAATTCCATTGGCTCTTTTCCATAGGGGATATCCTCTGATTGAGGAGCCCTCGATTCACTTGTTCAGGCAAAAAGCGTTTGTTGTGTACCTGCCGTGTGCAAGACACTGCCCACAAAACTACCGATCTCTAGAGGCAGGCTTTAGAGTATTAGGCCTGAAATCAGTAAGATCGGCGTTCGAATCCTGCCTCAGACACTTCGCAGATGTATTGACTCTGGACAAGACACTTAATCTCAGTTTATCTGACTTTCTTCATCTGTAAAATGAGAACGATAATAGTACATGTCTCCCAGGATTGTTGAGAAGATCAAATGAGATAATAGATGCAAAATGCCTTACGAGCCTTAAAACATTATGAATACTAGTTATTATAGTCTACTGGGAAGAAGCATATGGATATGGATAAGTCAGTGCAAGATGTATATGGAATCAATACAGAGAACATTTAGTGGAGGAGAGGACTAACAGCTGAGGAAAGCATCTAGGCCTCCCTCTATAAGGGAAAGTCAGAGGGCTGTGTTTGGATGTTCAAGCATTTATTAAGCACCAATAGCATGCAGGCCCTAGGGGATATAGAAGGTCAGGTAAGACCAGGTCTCATCTTCATGGAGTATAAACTAGAAAGCCTAACAGGAAGATAAGACATAGAGATGATGATCACGTACACCATTATGTGATAAGTAGAACAGAGAGATGGTCATATTGAGTCTTTTTTCAGTTGTCTTCCACTCTTTGTGATCCCTTTTGGAGGTTTTCCTGGCAGAGATCCTAAAATGGTTTGCCATTACCATCTCCGGCTCATTTTACATATGAGATAATTGAGACAAAACGGGCTGAAGTGACTTGCCCAGAGTCACACTTCTAGTAAGTGTCTGAGGCTAGATTTGCACTCAGTTTTTTGTGACTCCAGGTCTAGAGTGCTATCCATTGCAGCACCACCCTAGAGAAGTGTAGGGTAAAGTGTTATGTGTCTTTGGGTAAGGCCTATTAGCCTCTCTGGGGCTTCAGGCTCCTCTGTAAAATGAGGGAATTGGACCACCTGGCCTCTGTGGTTCAGGGAGATCATAGGATTATCTGTCGAGTAGAGTTAAGAATCCTTTCCTGCCTACTCTGAGAGGTGATGAAGAAGGTCTAAGGCCCATGAAGGTCAGCTGATAGACATGTAATTCTCGTCATGGAGGCCAAGGGGGCAGCCTGTGGGAGATCCTCAAGTCCCGGTCGCTGTTGGCCTGTTCCCTTTGTAGCGAGATTGGGAAACAGAAAGCTAGCTCTGTGAGAGGATTGATGGTCAGGGGCTGGCAATGGAGAGAGGAAAAGTTCACTGAAGCCTCACTGGCCTGGGAATATCCTTCCCACGTGACGGAATCTCCACTTGGGTAGAGTCCCTTGGGAAGAGTTGAGCTACTGGTACCAGGGAGCTCCCATCAGGCTGTTCTGCCACTAAAGGGCCAATACTTGTTACAGGCATCTCCTTGGAGAATGACACCCTGGTTATCGAACGAGCTAAGAAGGATGATGAAGGCACCTACAAGTGCAAAGCCACCAATGAAATAGGACAAGTCAGTACCTCCGCCTTTATTACCGTGGCAGGTGAGTTGGTACCTCTGGCCTTACCGAAACCTCACATGGACTCATTTGGAATTCCGAGCAAGCAGTTCTGCATGCATGAATGCCTACCTTTGCCTCCTTTTGAAACAGGACTTCTGAAAAGAGCATAGTAATTTAGGAATAAAATAAGGAGATTGAACTGGGTCAATCACAGGATGAATGAATGAATGAATGCAAAGTCACAATGAATGAATGAATGCAAAGTCATAGAATGAATGCAAAATCACAGAATGAATGAATGCAAAATCACCAAATGAATGAATGCAAAATCACAGAATAAATGAATGAATGCAAAGCCACAGAATGAATGAATGCAAAGTCACAGAATGAATGAATGAATGCAAAAATCACAGAATAAATAAATGAATGCAAAGTCACAGAATGAATGAATGAATGCAAAGTCACAGAATGAAAAAATGTAAAATCACCTAATGAATGAATGCAAAATTACAGAATAAATGAATGAATGCAAAGTCACAGAATGAATGAATGCAAAATCACAGAATGAATGAATGAATGAATGCAAAGTCACAGAATGAATGAATGAATGCAAAACCAGAATGAATGAATGCAGTCACAGAATGAATGAATGCAAAAATCACAGAATGAATGAATGAATGCAAAATCACAGAATAAATGAATGAATGTAAAGTCACAGAATGAATGAATGCAAAGTCACAGAATGAATGAATAAATGCAAAAATCACAGAATAAATAAATGAATGCAAAGTCACAGAATGAATGAA
>JAJPUD010014129.1:21625-34398 GCA_023553655.1 Myrmecobius fasciatus
TTTTTTGCTTCAGAATCAGTCTAGAGGCTTCATATTTTGTTGGTTTGAGGGGAGGTTAGAGGAGGTTACAGAGAATCCTGTCTGATCTCCGCCACCATGGCTCCACAACAGTAGTGGTTTGTGATTCCCTGCTAAGGGGAATTGAGGCAGAATTGAGAGCGAGACAACCTTCCACCTGGGATCTAGACAACAATCCCTTGTCTATGATCAGAATACAAACAAAATTCATCCTGCTCTCCATGTCAATTGAGATTTTGAGCCTTGGTTGGTGTTTTTTTTTTAAATAGTGTTTTATTTTTCCAGATTTCTCCAAATACATGCAAAGATGTTTTCAACATTTACCTTTGCAAAACTTTGTGTTCCAAATTTTTGTCCCTTTCTCCCCTCCTTTTTCCTCCCTGAGACAGCAAGCAATCCAATATAGGTTAAACATGTACAATTCTTCTAAACATTTCCATTTTCATGCTGTGCAAGAAAAATCAGATCAAAAGGGAAAAACATAAGAAAGAAAAAAAATTCGCAAACAACAAAAAAGTTGAAAATTCTATACTTTGATCCACATTCAGTCTTCATAGTTCTCTCTCTGGATGTAGATGTCACTTTCCATCCCAAGTCTATTGGGATTGCCTTGAATCACCCTATTTGTTGAAAAGAGCCACAACTGATCATCGTCTAGTCTTGTTGTTGCCATGTATAATGATCTCCTGGTTCTGCTGATTTCACTCAGCATCAGCTCATGCAAGTCTCTCCAGGCCTCTCTGAAATCAGCCTGCTGGTTGTTTCTTACAGAACAATCATATTCCATGAAATTCATATACTATAAATTATTCAGCCATTCTCCAATTGATGGGCATCCACTCGGTTTCCAGTTTCTAGCCACCGCAGCCCCCTTGTTCTTTAAGCTTTTTTAAGTGTTTGCAGATTATTTTACCAGGTTGTAGTCACTTCTTTTCTTCACAAGTCCCCACCCATCTACTCTCTGTGGGATTAGTCGCTTCTCTTTTACTAATTTGTTTTTACCCACCAGTTTCCTTGATTAAATGCCAGGAGTTCTAGTCCTAATTCTTCCCTTAGTTAGGTATATGGCCTTGGGCAAGTAAGTGCCTTCCCTTACTTTCTGAGGGTCCCTGTTTCCTCCTCAGTGAAACGAGGAAGTTAGATTCAATGAACCTTAAGGCCCCCTGTGGTTCTGAATCCTCTCATCATCCTGCCTTCCCCAAAGGAGTTATCTTCCCTGAAGTTCCTGTCATCGGACACAAAAAGCTAAGCTGACACTCAGTAAATGTCAATTCACTGCCACACTCTCACACCCACCCATAAGCACATGTCACATATAAACACACGCCCAGAGTTGGCATCTGAGATGCTGGTGGGCATATAGCACCCGGGTAGCTTTCAGAAGGCTACGTTTTTGTCCTGTCTGCTCTAGGCTGAATTCATGGTTTTTATCCACTCCTTTTGTCCCCGCTACCTTGTTTATAGGTTCAGAGGAGCGTTCCAGCGTTGAGGTCATCATCCTGGTTTGTACTGGCCTGGCAGCCACCCTCTTCTGGCTCCTCTTGACCCTGGTCATTCGAAAACTCAGAAAGGTACGAGGGAAGCACTTGAAGGGCAAAGTTGAGGCAACCGGATGTATGTTGCCAGAGACTTCTGAAAGATCTTTGGTGAAAGGTGGGTTGGAAGGCTCTGGCTGGGAGAGAGACATCTGGTCGGTATACTCTAGCAGTATGACCCTGGGCAAGTAATTTTTAGCTTGCTCATTTCCAGCCTCCCGGGGCTGTATGAGGACCAGATGAGATTGTCTTTGTCAACGTCATAAACGTAGTCAGTTTTATGACTTATTAGCCGCTACTCTTCTCTACCATGTGGGTTTGAAGGCACCAATCTTTCCACCAAGTAGTAATTGACATTTTCCCCGACTCTTGTTCCCTCCCAAGGGCGAGAATAGTTTCTAAGTCCCTTTTGCTGTGCTGAGGATCCCAGAAGAGAAAAAATTTAGCCAACAGTAAAGAGGGTCAGAGCTCAGCCAGCCAACTCGTTTCCTGAGCAGCATTTGGGGTTTGAGGAAGGAAAATACCGCACAGGGAGGGCTTCCAAAAGCAGGCAGTGACTAGCAAAGAATGCCCTCTATAACCTCACCAATGAGATGCTGTTTGGCTGCTTTTTGAAGACAGGAAACTCCCTCCTGAAGACAATCCATTCTGATTTAGGCCCCCTGTGAGGAGGGGGGGTCACAATCTGCCCCCCCCCCCCGGAGCCAACTAGGACAGAGATTGGCTGAGCTGAGAGGGATCTTAGAGCGCAGCATTTCAGAACTGGCTAGCTCTTACAATGGAGAATGTTAGCACCAGGAAATACCTTAGAATATAGAATAGCTAAGCTAGAAGGACTCTTAGAACACAGAATGTTCTAGTAAGAGGGACCTAGAACATAGGGTGTCAAAACAGCCAGAGTTTTAGCACCTAGAATGTCAGAGATTAGAGCACAGAATATCAGAGTGGGGTGAGACCTTTGAAGATTTTAAGAACATAGACCGTCCGAGCTAACTCCTTGCCGCCATGCTAGAACATCGATTGGCTTTGACCTGCCAAGCCACTAGTGAAGGGAGAGGGAACGGGAGTGACCTGGTTTTCTTTCTCGCCTTGCAGCCTGATGCCCCTGACATCAAAACAGGCTATCTGTCCATCATCATGGACCCTGAAGAGGTGCCTCTTGATCAGCAATGTGACCAACTGCCTTACGACAGCAACAAATGGGAATTCCCCAGAGATCGCTTACGGCTGGGTAAGCTACCCATCCTCTTCTCTTCCCTTCCCAGCCTCTTGTTAAGGAGTCCAGAGAAAAAAGCCTTATGGGAGCAAAGGAGGAAGGATCCAAGTATCTGGTAGCACACTCGAGAAGGGATGAGTCTCTGTCGTGTGTCCTTGGCCAAGAGCCCTTCCCATTTACCAAAGACTTGCCACTTACCTTCCCTCTGAGGGAAGAAATGCGAGTATTTGTTCCTCTCCTCATTTTGCAGCCAAGGAAACTGAGGCTCATATCAGAAAAGCATCCCAGAAATGAGACCTCTCAAATATCATCAAGTCCACACTTGGGGCTGGCCAGAGTGCCTCTTTCTTATATCTGGAGAGCACAGGAGGCCAGACTTACTCCATACATGTGCCATTATCTTTAGACTATGGAGAGGAAGTTATTTGGGGTAAAGTCCCGCCTCTTCCACTGACTGACTCTGTGACCTTAGGTGCATCCTTTCCCCTCTGGGCCTCAAATGTAACATTTCAGTGGCTTTAGAATGAGAAGACCCAAATTCGAGTCCTACTTCTGCTAGCTGTGATTCTCTTGACCTCACTTTCTTCTTCTGTAAAATGGGGAGATTGGGCCAGCTGCCCTCCAGGGACTCGACTCTAGAGGTCTCGAAATTCTCCTTGAGATTCACCCCTGCCATTTAAAGCCTCAGGGGGACTCTTTCTGATCCCCGTCTGCTCGGAGAGTGTCTACAATTGCTTGGTGTCTTGGCTGCGGGGATGGGACTGCTATTGTACTGTGGCAATGATTGCTGCTCCCTTGGGGCTTCCCTGCTTCCTGCTGCTTATTCTCCCCTCTTGCCCCTGAAGGGAAGACCCTGGGTCACGGTGCCTTTGGGAAGGTGGTGGAGGCATCCGCCTTTGGCATTGACAAATCTTCAACCTGCAAAACTGTGGCTGTGAAAATGCTGAAAGGTAATGTTTCCCTTGGCTCCTCCCCAGGGGGACCCTTGCTGAGGAGGCTGGGTGTGAGTGGGTCAAGAGAGCTTTGGAAGGCGGAGAATCAAGGGTCCAAACTTGTCTTTATGCTCACGCTACCGGTGGGAACGGACCTGTCTCCGATTCTGATTTCCCGCTGGGCGCAGGACCCCGTGTTAGCCCAAAGCAGGGGACTGCTAGGCACTACAATGCATAGAGTTCCAGGCCCAGAGTCAGGAAGACCCACGTTCAAATGCTGCCTCAGATACTTCATCCCTGTGGACTCTAGGCAAGTCACTTTACCTCAGTCTGCCTTAGTTTCTCCAATTTTAAAATGGAGCTAATAATAGTGCCCACTTTCCAGTGTTATATTGTGAGGATCAAATAAGTTAGTAATTGCAAAGTGGCTGGCACATAGTAAGTGCCAAATAAATGTTGTTGTTGTTGTTATTATTATTACAATTGTTAGGCCCAATGGACGTCAGCTGGCAAAGCAGGACAAACAATCCTCCCCCTCCCCCCGTGGAGTGACTTTAAAGTTTATGCCCCCGCAAGAAAAGTGAACATTGTCCAAACAAGAGAGGCAATCTGGGCCTGGTTCAGAGATATTAGTGAATCCATCTTGGAGCTGAAAGGTTCCATTCCCTACTGGGTCAAGAAGCTCCTCTGCATAAATACTGACAAAAGAGTCATTCCACCTCCACTGGAAACTTCTTCCCTCTCCTTCCTTCCTCCCTCTTCCCCTCCCCAAAAAAAACCTGCCTCTAGACCACAGCCCAGAAAGGGCCTCCATTGTGTTGTTTAAAATCCCAGTTAGCCAGCTCATCCCAAAGCGCTTTCCCGCAAGGAGCCCAAAGCCCACAAATGAAGGAAGTGAGAGGAATTGCTCATTCCTTGCAGTAGGAGAGCCTAGGAAAAGGTTCACCCCAATAACATCCAGGCTTCTTTTAGATGCTGACTCTAGTTTTCAGGCCAGTGAGTTTGGGAAGGAACTGGGCACATGCAGCATCTCCCTTTTGCCCCATCAAAGTGCTCTTCAACAACACACAGGAAGCAGCTAGAAAACGGTCTGGTTTGAGGAGAGAGGGGGAGGAAGCAAGCCTGAAAGGGTGCAAACAGAGTTCCAGCCTCCAAGGCAGCTGACCTCAGTTCTAAGTTCTCTTCTGCACTAACCAGCAGCAGGGCCTGGGATAAGTGACTTTACTCCTCTGGGGCCTCAGTTTCCCCTTCTTTGAAATGGGGGGCTGAGAGTGGGACTTAGATGATATTTAAGAACACCCCCCTCCCCAGCGCTGACCTTGTTTGTTCCAAGGTTCCCCTCCCAGCCCTAGTGCTTGCTCTGTGGACTAGCTTTTTAGCATATAGAATGTTAAAATATATCCAGATTTTGCCGGAAGGACCAGCTAAAATGGAAGAGTGCCACGTCGAGCTAAGGGATGGTCTTAATCTTGTAGCTTTCCTCCATCTGTTGGTTTTAAAGCCACATTGGAAAAGCAGAGAAAGAAAGCCCTCTTCCTATGGTCCCTTAGCCATCCGGGATCAGGGGCTACTGAAAACCTTTCAGCTTGGGTGGTGGAAGCCCCTTCCCTGGTGGTCTTACAACCAGTATCTTCTGCCAAGGGATTTAGAGTGGTGGCCCTCTTGGGGGTAATTAATTAGATTTTCCCAAACGATTAAAGGCCATGTATTTGATGACCTCTTCTAACCTCTCTCCTGCCCTGAAAGGGTTAAAGCACAGAGGAAGTCATCACGGAGGCATCCTAAGGAAGGAAAGAGGAAAAGGACTTGAGGCCCAGGGTACCATTTGAGCTCCTCTTGCTGGCAGGCCAGTGGGCCTCAAGTCCCAATTTATCTGTTTATGGTATTGTTTTCTGAGCACAACCACTCATGGTCAGAGGCCCTTCCTGCTGGGATCCTCAGCTGGGTTCATAAACAAGATCTGAGATGCTCCCCCATCCCCCAGCGGCCCAGACAAACAGATATCCCCTTTGCTAACGGTGGCTGCCCTGGGACCTTTTGGCAGAATGCGCAACATCCAATGAGTGCAAAGCCCTGATGTCAGAGCTCAAGATCCTCATCCACATTGGCCACCACCTGAACGTGGTCAACCTGCTGGGAGCCTGCACCAAACCTGGAGGTAAGAGTTCTGAGAGTGAAAACATATCTCTCCCTCTCAACCCCATCGGGACAACCAAATCCTAGGGCAAGGACTGCTTGGTTTGAAGTTAGAGGGCCTGAGTTCAGATCACAGCTCTTCTGCTTATTTATTTTCTGGGTAACCCCGAGTAAGTCGGTTTACCTGTCTGCCTCAGTTTCCTTCTCTGTAAAGGGAGACAATCAACCTATATGACCCATTAAGTTTGAAATCTATGATCCTATGATCCCCAAGAGCCACTGTCCCTTCCAAGATAGCATGCCATTCAAAATAGTATTCCTCTTTCCTCTCCAATGCACTCCGCCCCCCCCAAATGAACCACATCATGCCCAACATAAAACATAAAAATGATTAAGAGGTAGGGCGGTGGATGGTCATCTTCACCACAGTAGGCTCAGTCTATAACGGAGCTCTGTTCTCCTGCCTCTTGTTAGGTCTACAGAAATGAAAATAAGTTCTGTGTGCATAAGGACCGTCTCATTCTTCACCTTTGCATCCCCAGTGCCTGGCGCGCATAATAACCATTTAATAAAGGTTTCTTAATTGAGGAAGAAAGAGTAGACTTGGAGAAAGAAAACTAACTTCACAACAGTATGATGAGCTTGAGGTCAGAAGAGATTTGAGTTTGCCTTCCACCTTGGACACTTACTAGCTTCAGTTACCTCGTCTATAAAATGGGGATGATTTCTAGAGTTTCTGCCTCGAGGGCCGGCTGCAAAGAAATGCCCATGATGATGATGATGATGATGATGATGATGATGATGGTGATGTCCCCTCCCTGCCCCTAACAATGTAACCCTAGTCATCTTTCTGGCCTCAGTTTCTTAGACTAGAAAGTGGGGACACCAGTCTGCTTTTTAGGGTTTTTGGGAGGAAAGGGCCTTGTAACCCTTGATCGTAACCACCCACATCTCATTGCAGTCTGTGATGGAAAGGGTGACAGGGTTGGGATTAGAGGACAAGGCTTTGAATTCTAGCCCTGTCACTTGGTGCTTGTGTGACCTTGGACCTGTCACTTCATTTGTCTAGGCCTCAGTTGTCCTATCTGTAAAATGAGAGAACTGAGAATGTTTAGCCTGGAGAAAAGAGAAGACTCAGGGGTGAGGGTAGGGGGAGATGGGACATGATAATTGCGTTCAGGTACTCAAAGGCCTGTCTCGTAGAGGGGAAATCAGGCAGTGAGAGACAGAGAAAGACTGAACTTTTGCTGGCTCTGCCTCCAATGCCTTGCCATCCTCTTCAATTCTCCTCTCTGCTGCTCCCCAAGGTCCTCATCTCTCCTCCACGGTCCCCATCTCACGACCGCCGTCACCTTTTCTGGTCTCTGTGACCTGCCTTCTCCTGTCCCCTCCACTCCAACCCTCTCCTAAGCTTCCCTTTTGTGCCTCCTGACCTGCCCCTTCTGCATAGGATGGCAGCATCCCAAGACTGCTCAGGGCCCTTTCCCTTCCCTCCTCTCCCAGGGCAGGTCTGCAGTCTTCATGAGCTCTGCGCCTGTCTCTGCCCCTTGGACTCCGGCCTGTGCCATCACCCATCTCTGCCTATGTGCTCACAGGCATCTCAAGCTCGGCTCTTTGCTCCAGACGTGGCCATTTTTGGGGAAGGCACCGGCACCCTTTTAGTCATCCGTGCTGGAAATGTTGCACTCGTTTTCTCACTCTCGCCTCCGTATCTCCGTCTTAGCTCCCGTTCCCCATGCTTACAATAGGTTCAGTGTGCTACAATGTGCCAGACGCTGTGCTCAATGCTTGGGATGCAAACAAAAAGAGGCAAGAGACAACTTTCAAGGTGTCCACAGTCAAATGGAAGAGATGACCTGCAGACAATTACGTACAAGCATGCCATACATGGGACAAAAAGGAAGTAATCGACCGAGAGGAAGCCTTAGGCTGAAGGGGGGCCAGAGAGATTTCCTGTAAAAAGTGGGATTTCAGCTGGGACTTGAAGACGGCCAGGGAAGCTAGGAGATTGAGGTGAGGAAGGAGTGTATTCTAGGCAGAAGGGCCAAAGGAGCTGGCCAATCTAGTCTAGTCTCTAGGCGGATGGAGTCAAGAGATGATGTAGGACCTTGTCGGAGAAACAATGGGGACAGGGGATAAGATGTAAGACGATTGGAAAGGACAGGCTGAGAAACAGTCTCATCAGGCATCGTTGCCCTCGAGGATTGGCTGTGAAGGGTCAGACTTTCAGCCAGACCAGTGTCCCGGGGGAGCTGCTATTCCCAGAGTTCTCTGGTTCACAGTCCTGAGCCATCTCTGCGTGTGGCAGACGAGCCGGGGGTGGATAACGGTTCAACTGCTGAGGTTTTCTCAAGTGTAAGAAAATGGATTCTAAAGCGTAGGGGTCCCACGCCCAGGGATGTCCCTGAGGACCATGTTTGAGTAGCTGGGTGACTCAATAGCAGCTCCCACATTTATCCATCATGGAGGCTGTTATAGGAAACTGAGGACATCCTGGATATGAGAGGCCACAAGGAAGGGAAGTTCCTGCACAGATGTGTCATTTTCCTACAATCTAGGTAAATGGCATCCCCAACATTCCCCTCCCCTCTTGATTGAGTAGTCTTGTCAAAAAAGGAAATGAGGTTGGCCTGACGTGCCCAGTGCTTGAAGAAGCCAGGCTCGCTTTCGGTGATCACTGCTTTCCTTTCTAGATCTTGACCAGCCTTCTCTCTAATAGTCTCCTCCAGCATTTTCTCTGCAATTGGAAGTCAAGCTCACTACGCTGGAGTTCACAGACCCCGTTCTCTTCCTCTTTTTAAAGCCCAGGCCAACATTTGCCCTTCTTCTCTCTTATAGGTTCTCTCCTGTTCTCCTAGACCAACAGTGAAAACTGTTTTCATTTGGTCACAAAAAGTGTTTCATCTAGAGCTTAGAGGATCTGAGATTTACTCCTCTGTATTATCTTGATCAAAGAACTTCCCTCCCTGGGCTTAAGTTTCCTCATCTACAAAATGAGGAGACTGGCCTAGAGGGCCTCTGGATCAAGGTCCCATGACCATCACAAAGGTCCTCTCAGGATCCCTTCAATGTGCCTTCCCTTCCTGCATTGAGCAATTCTTTTTCACGTGTGCATTTTTCAAGGCCACAGATCAGTAGGACCTGGCAGAATTTTGGCCCACCACTCTGTCTGGACAAAGCCAGAGTCAGCTCCCTGCCACCATGGGCCGTCACAGTTGTAGAAATCCCCAGAGCAAAGGATCCTGCTACCTGCTATCTGGCTAGTCTTAGGCAAAATTCACAGGAGCTCTCTGGGTTCTAGATGCCCTAGGATGGGGGTACACGAGGACTCAGTGAGCTCTGAAGTCCCTTCGCTTGGGTTTGTGCTCTTAGGAATTTATATTTCATTAATTTGGAATTGTGAAAATCCATAGATTGTCACAGGTCATAGATTAGGTCGTAGGTCATGGACTAAACGTGAAAGACCCTCAAAGGTCATCTAGTTCAACTTCCCCATTTGCCAGAGGAGGAAACCGAGGCTCAGGGAAGGGGAAGAAACTTGCCTGAGGGTTCTCTGGTAATAAACAGTGGAGCTAAAATTCAGGCCCAGGCCCAGGGGCTGCTCAGAAGGAGGCTGTGGGCATAGGTTTGCTTTTTGAAATAGGGAAATTGGCACATCTTTGTGGCAGTGAAATCTACTTCCCAGGGTGCTACTACTAGTCAGCAGCATTTGCCAGTGTGCTGGCAAGATCTAGCTCTTCTTGCAGAACGACTTCAACCGAAACATGGACTGCCTGTTGGGGGATCCAGATAGCAGAACATCATGTAACTGGGTGTCAGATGTGCCAGGGTTAAGGCCCTGGAGGCCAAGCCGAGACTCAGGAGGGCAATCTTCCTGCTTTTTTTTTTTTTTTTTTTTTTTTTGCTGAGGCAATTGGGGTTAAGTGACTTGCCCAGGGTCACACAGCTAGGAAGTGTTAAGTGTCTGAGGCCAGATTTGAACTCAGATCCTCCTGACTTCAGGGCTGGTGCTCTATCCACTGGGCCACCTAGCTGCCCTAATCTTCCTGCTCTTTATTCATTAGCCAGCTAGTTGTTGTTCTAGGATAATCAAAATCCACATCCCAATCATCCAGCAACCCTTTGAGATCATTGATCGAGGTGTAGATGCACCAGATGCAGGGCCAAGGGGCAATGGAGGGGTCAAGGAGAGGGCAGGAAAAGATACTGAACAACTGTGTAACCCCCCCCCCCTCTCCCTGGCAGGTCCTCTGATGGTCATTGTGGAGTTCTGCAAATATGGAAACCTGTCCAACTTCCTTCGAGGCAAGAGAGGAGACTTCATTGCCTACAAGGTAGGTCACCCACCTGCAGTTCTGTTCTCAGCCTCAGAGGTAACGATCAGGAAGTGAGTGGTATCAGGTAAAAAGGCAGCCCTGGGGAAGAGCCCTAGGCTTTTCTGCCACTCAGGGAAAGGATGCTCCCCTGGGGAAATGACTAATGCCTCAAGTTTGGAATGGATGTCACCTGCAAGAGCTTCAGAGGACAACCCTAAACCCATTGCAGGAAGGGGCAGATTCAGGCTGCCAATGAGAGCCATCCCAAAGGATGTGGGGCTACCTCCAGAGTGGGCAGGAGCTGCCTCATGGGAGGGCTTTTGGCATGAGTTGGATCACTGCTTAGAAAGGGCTAAACAAGGGGTTCCAGTGAGGACAGGACTTTCTGTGGCATTGGAATACAAATAAAGACCTGCGCCACTAAGGGCAAGGCCCGGTTCTTAGCACTGCACCCATTTGGGCCTACGTTAACATTAGAACCTTAGAACCCTAGAACCTTAGAAGAGTAGAACCAAAGAAAAGCCATGGGTTTCCCGTCCCCCAGTCCACACCTTCTGAGTCCTTCCATCACTCCTCTCTTCCTCAAAATTTTTTTCTTTCTTCCCTTATTATCATTCTCCCCTTCCTTTTCTTCCCCTCCCCTCCCCATTTGGGGCTACCCCCCATCTCCCTACTGAGAACGTCAACATCGCTCTGATTTAGTTCCTCCACTGATAGTTCTACTCTTTAGCTATTAGATATGAATCAAATATTTAGCTAAAGTGTATAGATGTCTTAGAATGGGGGCACCCCCCCTTTCCTACTCTATAGAGGCAGGTTCCTTAAGGAACACAGAATTCGTCATCTGGTGCCAGATTTCTCCATATGTAACTTAGATTGACTCAGCAGATTTCTGGGACTCTACTTGAAGCTCTTTTAACACAGTAGAATCTGACAAGGCTATTGACCCCCCCCCCCAAGACACTATGATGAGGCGTCTAAAAGTTTCTGGTGATTTTATTTTCGAAAGGGGGGAAATGAAACAATAGCTCCAAGCCCCAAACACTTAATCGCCTTCTGGGTTAGATGGTTTCTTCCCATGTCCAGGCCTATGGTTTTTCCCAACCAGAGACTAATTGTGAGGTTAACTCTCAGACCCAAGATACTTCTGACCAAGGCGAGAAGAAAGCAGAGGATTCTGACTGTGACCTCACAGAGCTCACTAAGCGGCGATTGGAGAGTGTAGCTAGCACTGGCAGTTCTGCCAGCTCTGGTTTCATTGAAGACAAGACCTACAGCGACTCAGAGGAGGAAGAGGAAGGTGAGTCTACTCGAGAGCCCCCCACCAGCCTGGCTACGAGAGATCGATGTGCTTTGCTAATGACATGGCCCCTTATTCCTCCTCAACCTTCATTTCAAGGCTTGAGGAGAGACATGGGACGTTGAGCTAGTGGTGGGTGGTTAAGTAGAAGGACTTCTTCCTCCAGCCTCATTCGCTTGGGAGATTTACGGGATCTTTCTGTCCCCCTCTAGCTCTGACCTTCCAAGTTCTAAGGTTCTAGTCCTATTTATTAAGCTGTATTTCATCCCCAAAATCAATTGCACTTATTTATTGCAGAGTTCAGTACAGGTCTTCCATAATTTTATTTTCATTTAAAAACCCCACTTAACACAGACATTTTTGTTTGTTGGGTCATTGCCCTCGTCAAAGTAACAAATCCCCAAGAGGAGTTACAAAAATATCCCATGTTACCATACGTAGGTGATCAAATGAGCATTTTTAACTCCCCCTGTTGTTTCATCCACCTCTGACGCAGAGTAGAGAGGTTCTCATCTCTCAATTGATGGCCTACAAGCAATTCTTCCTCTCTATATGTGGAACCATTCAAAATCACTTTGAACCATTGAAATTACTTTACCAATGAGTCACCAAACATGATTTTGCCCACATCAGGAGCTGTCGATGACACTATTTCAAATGAGGTTTTTCCACATTTACCAATTCTGTAAGCAAACCCCTTTTGATATCGAAAGCACAGTTTAAAAAAATAATAATAAAAGCAGAGTTTTTCAAAAGTTCAGTTTTACTTATTTAAAGCATCGATTTCTCTTTAAGAAAACCCTTTTGTCTTGTCAATGTGTTCTGAATGTACACTTTCAAGATTTTGGCCTGGAGTTTCATTATCTTTGCTGTGTTTGCTTTGTACAAATAGTAGTTTAAATATAGTAATTCCTCTCCACCAATAATCATAATGATAAGTATAGGAGATCATATTTCCTGGGATTTGGGCTGTTATGGATTTTCCTTCCATAAACTCTCTCTCTTTCCTTTCCTTTTCTTTTCTTTCCTTTTCTTTTCTTTTCTTTTCTTTTCTTTTCTTTTCTTTTCTTTTCTTTTCTTTTCTTTTCTTTTCTTTTCCTTTCTTTTCTTTTCTCTTCTTTCCTTTTTTTTCCTTTTCTTTTCTTTTCTCTTCTTTTCTTTCCTTTCCTTTTCTTTTCTTTTCTTTCCTTGCCTTTTCTTTTCTTTTCTTTTCTTTTCTTTTCTTTTCTTTTCTTTTCTTTTCTTTTCTTTTCTTTTCTTTTCTTTTCTTTCCTTTCCTTTCCTTTCCTTTCCTTTCCTTTCCTTTCCTTTCCTTTCCTT